>JAKCPI010027134.1:0-18959 GCA_023213315.1 Euborellia annulipes
AAAATCAGTACAAAAGTTAAAATCAATACAAGACCTTTTAAAGCCAGTCGCAGTGTAATAAATCACTGGTCACTTTATATAATACACACACTGCTAACAAACAAATAAAAAACTACAGTACCTATATGAAAATTAATTATTTAAAATGTCATTATTAATTATTTGATTAATAAAGTTTGTTTTTGGTTCTTTGTATTTCCTCTAGAAGGGTAGCAAACAATCAAGGGTGGAAACCCTAGCTATTTTCAATAATGGAAATAGTAGATTAAATCAGTTAAGCCTTGATGTTAATTCCCTTTCGCTAGTGAATAGAGAGGAGGGGGGAGTTTTTTTTTTTATCCTAACATATGTGAAATCGATGAAGTGTATGTTTATTAAATTTTTAAAGAAAATTCAATAAGTGACGAATTCGTAGGAGGAAATTGAAGGATGAGAAACGAATTCAGACAGTAGGCTATAATGAATGCCACTATCTCTAAAATTGTGCTTTAAGAGCCCTCTAGTTAGTTAGGAATTTCTTCTGTCCATCTGTCTGTCTCCTTTTGAACTTTTTCACTTAATTTTGAAACCAAATTTTATGTTAATTTTAAATTGGTAACCGTCGGCTCTAGTTGAAATATTATGATTTAATCAGAGAATTAAATGCAAGTAAGACAACACAAGGTTTTTTTGTTTCAATAATTTATTTAACACAAGATGTGTCGTCCTCAGAAGTGAACAGGGGCGGATTAAAGGGGGGGGGCGAGGGGGGCGATCGCCCCCCCCCCCCGAGAAGAAATTCACAATATTATAAAAACTAGTAATCTAAAGAAATTATGATTTCCGGGCTTTAATTTCAATTGAATTTGTTACCAATCAATTTAAATAAATAGGAAAGGGGTCTAAATGGCCATAGATGCCGACAAAGTTCTTAAATAAAAAAAAAATAAAAAAAAAAAAAACCGCCCCCCCGACAAAATTGCATTAATCCGCCACTGGAAGTGAATCACATACTTTTTATATATCTTGTGTCGAATTAAGTATCAAGTGTTAAATGGAAACAAAAAAATCTCGCGTTGTCTTGCATTTAATTCTCTGATCAAATTTTATATGCTTAAAGAGGACCTTCTAGGGATTACAGGAAAATTATTTTCATCCCGAAATTCCTATAACTTTTAGAATTATTAATTCCTAAAGTTACTATTTCTCCCTTATAAAATGTATGAGGAAACATTTATGTATTCGTTGCATTTATGTATTCTATAGATGTAAACAAATCTTCAAGCAGGCACTGGATTGGAATAGTAGGTAATGCTAATTTTCTTCTGATAATTAAGAGAAGCCAGGCGAAAAAATAATTTCAATTGAATTGAATACAAATCAATTGAAATAAATAGAGACGGGGTCTAAATGGCCTAAGATACCGAAAAAGACAAACAAATTTAAAAAAAAAAGAAAAGTCTAGGGACCAAGCCAGTTGGGATCTATAACAATTTCTTTGATATTCCATTCCGGGTGGACGCTGAGACTGCAGCGAATTGTTAGCCGAAGTTGGTTTTAAAGTACCGGCGTTCACCTGAGGTTTGCGTCTCTCTTGATCAGGGTTTTAAGAATGATAGTGAACATGGGCGTAACTAGGGAGTCCCGGGGAGACCCCCCCCCAGAGAAAAATTGAGACCATATGGGGCCTTCCAGGCTGGCCACATGCCCCCCCCCCCTCCCCAGTCATATTATCTAGTTACGCCTATGATAGTGGAATGCACTCCGAGGGAATAAGAACTGTCTTCATGAGTAAAAACTTGTTCCACTATACTCCCTGTATATATGGAAATTTTGTTATTTTTCTCTACACTTACAATATGTATTTTGTTGTCAACTTCCATGCAACTGGATCTTTTTGTTAGGAAGTTTAATAAATTTTTTGTAGTACCTCTATTAAAATTTCATGATTTTTTTTTTTATTCGATATCCCTTAGCTCTGGAGAAAAGAAAAAGAAGATCCTTTTGACCTTTATTCACCCTGTAGCTATTAATATAAAATTAAGTTGTTTCAAAGTCTTGTTTTCTAATATGACTTCATTATACAAGTTCTTTTACAATATTGCTGGGAGGCAGGATTTAACATATAATATTGAAGTTATTTTAAACACATTTTAAAACGTTCCATTTTTTCCCCTAAATTATAATACTGTACATACAGTATTTGGAAAAAAATTGTGCTTCTGATAACTAAAGGTTTTTTTTTTTTTTTTTTTTTTTTGTCCGACACAATTACAAAATATACATGTATAAAATTATTATAAATAAAATAGTAAAAAGCTAAATTAATAGTGCCGGGAAATAATACTGTATATACAGATAAGAGAAAGTAAAATTTTTAAGTCTTATGTCAAGATTTTGATGAAATTTTGAACAAAATCGGCCAAAGAGTACAAGTACTTTACTTTTGTGCTTTTTTTTTTAAATTTATTTCAATTTTCCCTAACGATTTTGATTAAAATTCATAAATTTAAAAAAAAAAAATTTTTTAATTTTACTAGCCGCGACGCCCGCCTTCAGGGGGGCTTCGCCCCCCTGGACCTCCTCCAGATGGCTCGGGTCGCATTTTCTTCTTAATTATGAAAAGAAAATTATTATTATTCCATTCCAATCCAGTGCCTGCTTGAGGATTTGATTACATTCATAGAATACATAAATGGAAAGAATATATAAATATTTCTCTATACATTTCCTATGGGAAAAATCGTAACTTTAAGGATTACAATAATAACTCAAAAAGTTATAGGAATTTCGGGATGAAACTAATTTTCCTGTAATGCATACAAAATTCCAACGGCTGGTTGCTTAAATAGAGCGTGACAGACAGACAGACGGACATTAGCAAATATATATATATATATATCGATTCTGTCCTTAAAATTGTTTGAACTACATAAAATAAATTTTTATAAATCTTGAATTTTAATATATTGCTGTCAACTAATTATATGTCTACACATAAAATCTGGCGAGACAAACATAGAACACATATGAAGGTAGAAGAAAGTTGTGCACCAGTTTTTTTTTTTTTTATATACGTTGGGTGTGTGAAACGTTTTCCCCTTTATCCATAGAAAATCACCATTCTGAAATTAATAAGAATCAATTGATAAATTTAATATTAAAGCCGAAAAGAGGGTGAAAATGGATTAAAATGAGTATTATGTAGCCTGAGGTGGGTTGTCCATAGGGATCTGCGAGCTGCTCCGACAAGGAGACTCCCGAAGGAAGAGACCCCGGAGGCGCGTGTTGATGAGCCATTGCAATGCAAATCACGAAAACCCGGAAGAGCAAAAGAAGTGTTTCGTCGGTGACGGTGGTGTCTCTCTCTCTTTTTGTGGAACCGAATTCTAAGCACGAACTGGGTGGCGACGAGGGGGTTCGATGGGTATTCACTTCTTGCGGCTCACTTTCTTTATCATTAGCTAGTGTTTTTAGCGCCCTTCGGCCCTTGGGCAGTCAGCCGATCCGGGACAGATTTCCATGCACGTAGTTCGCATTTGTTTCGTGACAAACTCAACAAGTCTTCTTCTCTCTCTTGGGAGTGTCCGCCCTCTCTTTCTGCAGAGTTAAGACAAGAACATACCTTCTGCAAGTTATTATCGTTTTTAGCATTTTCTCTTTCTGTTGACATTATTTTTTTTTTCTCTGCCGTAAATTTGTGGAAAGAAGATTTGCAATGAAATGGAATTTTTCTTAGTCGAATCCACTTATTTGAAATGAAAAAAAAAAAAAAAACCAACCACTCCGCTAGTCAAGAAGAAATATCATCTTAAAAAAAAAAATGAATCTCCAAATTTAAAACTCATATTTTTACAAGAGTTAGTTGAGAATAATGTTCCAATTTCATTTAAAAAAGAGAAAAAAAAGAGATATGATTCATTAATTCCATTTTAAGTTTTTCCTACTTTTTATATAGGATAAGGAGACTAGACACAAATAATATTTTTTTACTTTCTCTTATCTATATATATATAAGAGAGAGAGAAAGTATTGGATCAATGTCGGAATTGTGAGGGGCATAGGTTTTGAGTCCAAAAAAGTGGGTCCCGCAAAATAGTCTCAAAGTAAAGTATAAAGGAAATGAGCTCTTCTTCTTCTTCTTCTTCTTTCCTGGCCTTATTCCCGCATTGAGGAATGGTTTTTTTACGACCGGAAGGAATAGATCAGACCAGCCCGTCGCACGGTCTGACGCTCGTTGAAAATATAGAAGGAAGGGACAGACCTGTAGAGAACAGAAGGACTGCTAGTCACAGTTCGGATAGCTCGTGGTCGCCATTCACGTACCCACAAGATGTGGGCCCCTGAAGATATAAAGGAAATGAGCTTCGAGTTTGAAATTTTATATTTGATAGGGTCCCCCGAAACCGAATGTCGGCCTCTATCTTAGTTTCGGCCGAAACCGTAACCGAAACAGAAAATTGTATTTCCTAAACAAAATTCATATAATTTTACCTTTTTTTTTCCTACTGCCCTTTTTTTTAGGTGCAAATCTCATTCGACAGTTTTTTTTTTATGTGCGAGTCCATTCCATCTTTTCAAACTCAGGTTTCGGCAGAAACCGAAACCAGGATTTTTGGCGTCGAAACTGGTCGAAACCGTAACCGAAACCTCGGTCGGTTCCTAATATTTAATTTAGGAAACCCCCTGTTGCGTGAAAATAAGCTTTAAATAAAATCGGCCAAAGAATACTATTATTTTACTGATGTACTTGTCAGTTTTTTTTTTCTTTCTAAAAATTTTGATTAGAATTCATAAATTAATATTTTTACTTTCTCTTACCTATGTATATATGTAATATATATATAGAGAGAAAGTATTGCGATCATGTCAAAAATTCGATGTCGAGATTTTGATGGATATACATGTTTTGAGGTCCCCTGAGTCCAAAAAAGTGGGTCCCGCAAATTGGTCTGTGTGTGTGTGTGTATGTATGTGTGTGTGTGTGTGTGTGTGTGTGTATGTGTGTGTGTGTGTATGTGTGTGTGTGTGTGTGTATGTGTGTGTGGACAGATTTTTAGCATGAAGGAGTTGAGCTAGCGGATTGAAATTTTATATTTAACTTAGGTACCTTTGAAGAATCTCAAAATAAGCTTTTGAACAAAATCGGCCAAAAAGTACTAGTACTTTACTGATGTACTTTTTCAGTTTTTTTCGATTTTCTCAAAATTCCCTCCAAGGATTTTTTTTAAAATTCATAAATGAACTATTTTTTAGATGCTCTTTAAAATGTATATTCTCATTTTGCCGTTGAAATCTTCTGAAGACCACTTTTTCTCTTGTTCTTCATAAGAAAGATAGAAATGGTTGCCATGGTAACGGAATTTAAATCTTTTTCTTTTTATTAGATTAAAAAATCAATTATTATTTAATTCCCATTTATTTTTATTTTATTTGTGTCTTTAATTGTTTCCAAGAAAACATATATATATATCTCTCCCACTTGCAAACATTATCGTCTCTCTCTACTCTTTTTAAATTCCCTTTCCACCTTATCTTCGCATAGAAACAATGTTAATTTCCTATAGGGATTTGTATGTTAATTTCGATTCAAAAGGGGGTCCCCTTTAGAACTTTTTAGGCATTTAAAATTTTTTTTTCCAATTCTTATGAAATTTTGTATTTATTTACGATTCTATATTGTGTATAAAATGTCCAAATATGAGATTAAAATTTTGAAAAATAACCATAGTTTAATTGAAGCAGTCAACATTTAAAATGCAAGTTTGAAACTAAGGTGCTATCGGAAACTAAATATATCTCGACACAAAAAATCTGGTGTGACCAGCACAGTGCCCAACTTTCTCTTACCGAAGGGTAAGAGAAAGTTGTGTGCTGTGCGCCAGTCACACCAGATTTTTTAAATACTCTTTAAAATGTATATTCTCATTTTTTTTGTCAAAATTGTTTGAATGATACTTTCTTCTTGTATTTCATAGGAAAGGTCATCGTAACAATATTCCCGTCCAGAACCCCAAGCGAGAAAAATGTATTTCATTTGATTTGGCTACCAATCATTTGAAATAAATAGGGATGGGATCTAAATGGCCTTAGATGCCGAAAAAGAACTTAAACAAATAAAAAAATACAAATAATAATGAATTCTATTAGTATTAAAAAAAGACTTCATGCAAATCCGCCCAGTGGTTTCTGTGTCTCAGCGTAACAAACAAAACATAACTTTTCTAAGTCGGGATATCGTAACTTCAATATCTCCCAATTTTCCTGTAAACTTTATAAATGCATGTAATTATAAGTTTTTTTCTCGTTGAGAGGAGGACACAGACAGAGTTCAGGAGGAGGGGGGGGGGGGGGGCGTTAATAAAACAAAAAACACTGACAATTCTCGAAAATTTCCACAAATTCAATCATTTTCACTGCTCATTTTTCATTATTTTTGTTGATTCTCCACCATCCATGCAGAAAACTGAAAATATCAACATCTGGCCTTCTTAGAAAATGAAACTCTGGAGGGAAAATTGATTTCAAACCTGAACTAATTGCTCCACATGATTTGTCTTGTTTATTGTCGTGAAAACAGCGAGTCAGGTTAATTGGTTTTATCGATTCAACTAATTATGTCCTTTGACCATTAAGAAATTTATGTATTCTAATTTCTACCATACATATGTTGTGTGAATGTGTGTGTGTGTGTGTAAAATAGAGAGAACAAAGGAACAAATAAGCTCTTTTGATAAATGAACACCAAAAGACTAATAGGGCTACTTTTCTTTAAACTTTATATGTAAAAAAATAAAAAAAATAAAAAAATCTTGATTATAGAGAAGCAGCAGCACAAAATATAAACATTAATGGAATGGGCGAATTAAATAGAATCTTTAGCCTATTGTTGACCATGAGGGGAAAATTCACTTGACTAAAAATATAGCGCAATCTTTGTTTAGTTTAGAGATATAATATCTTAAATGTTTTTATTGAATTTCGATTTTTACTAATTTGCTATTGATCAATGGATGGATGTTTAAAAAACATTCAATTTTTAATTAAAAAAATAAATATAAAAATTAAAAAAAAAAAAAGTTCTATATGGAATAGTCTACTATTGATAAATTCAATTATTTTAATGCAAGCCGCGTTGCCCGCCTTCCTCAGCTGGCCCGAGCCCGTCTGCGGCGGACCCTCGCCTTTTCTTATAAATGAAAAGAAAATTAGCATTACTATTCTAATTCAGTGCCTGCTTAAAAAAATTGTTTACATCCATAGAATACATAAATGTAAAGAATACATAATTTTTTTCTATACATCTCCTATGGGAGAAATCGTAACTTTAGGAATTAATAACTCAAAAAGTTATAGGAATTTCGGGATGAAAATAATTTTCCTGTAATCTCTAGAAGGCCTTCCTCTTTAAGCATATAAAATTTCGAATTACGGGAAGTTGGTCAAACAGAGAGTGACAGACAAAAGGGCAGACGGACACTCCGTTATTATATATGATGAAAAAAATAATTATTAATATGTTATATTTCAAATAAATGGAGAATAGTTATTCGTTTAATAGGAAAGAGGGTGCAGCCAAATAATTGAGCCTCTATTAAGTAACGAACACTCTTTATTGGGACGTTTCGGCTGGGATCAACCCTGCCATCTTCAGCCTTCAAAGAGCATATTTAAATTTTATATAGTATACAAATAGAGTTGTCATATATCAATAATACAAGTTATCCGCATTCTTTGTCCAATGAATGTAATATTCCTTTAATACCATCAAGTGATAGCGCGAAGGTCAAGCTTATAATATTATAATAGTTTTTCGATAGATTTAAAAAAAAAAAAAACTTTAATACTACTATCCGTATCAACCAAAATTAGACGTTCTGACTCCGCCTTTTCTAGAGCGATTAGAGAGATGATTTGTTTTAAAGGCTAGTAAACATAATAATAATACAATATACATACATATATTGGGTCCAGGCATATTTATTTAAACTATTCCAAATGATTTAAATAAATGTATCGAACTGCCTTGGATCCGAACCAAGGCTCCTTGACTTTAAATTATTATTATTGAAATTTTTTAATAACTCCAAACTCTCGGCCACGGGGGTGGGGGGGGGGGGAGGGGAGAACTTTGAGTTATTAATTATTCAAGTTACGATTTTTCCCATAAGAAATGTATGGGTATATTCTTTGTATTTATGTATTCTTGAAAAATCAAAGCCAATTAATTGCAATAATTAAATCTCTCAAATGAGAAATTATATAAAGTGTTATAATTAATTTTTTTTTTAATTTTATTTTCCTTCATTGACCATAGAAATTTCTGTTTTGTATTTAGGCCTATAATTCGTTTGTCTGTCCTAGATATATTTCCCCATAGAAAAGGAAAGGTGAGGGTCCGCTGCAGGCGGGCCCGAGCCAGAGTTCTTGAGGTGGACGTGCCGTAAATTATTCATATGACATTTTTTTGTTCTTCAATATTCAGGAGGAATTAGGAAATAGGATCGGAAAATCCTGTTTGCAACATACATTTTGATTGTTGAATTTTTTAAAGCGTAGGTCGGAAAAACTTTATTAAAATCTTTAAATGCTAATCATTTGAACTTTTAACTAATCAGTCACAGGCTTGATATAAATTTAAAGATGTTGTGTTGAAAACTTTTTATTTTATTTTTTTTTTTTTTCAATTCCATTTCAATTTAAATAATAATTTGTCGTTTCATTAAACATTTTTCGCGTAATCTGCTTCGCTTTTTTTTATCGGAATAATCATAAATATTTTAAAAATAATTTCCGGGTATGAAGATTTAAATATTTAATAAATATAATCTAAGGATGAGTTGATTGCTTCCGGTGCTGAGCCAATTGAATAAAATATCGTTTTCCTAACTCGCTTATTTTTTTTAAAGAGACCTATGTAGTAGAAAAAGAGCCTGGGAAGCAAGCGAGTAAACAAACTCGTGAACCTCTTGCTCTTCACCACGAACATATTGCACAATATTGCACACAGTTTAATTAAAATACAAAAAAAAAACTAATTTATTAATAAAAATAATTTATAGTTATATATCATTTACTAATGAGATATCCCGGTTAATCCGAGGACTTGTTTATCCGGTTTTAGTGTAATATTATATATTTAAATATATCTGACCAGCTTAGAAGTTACACTTTTCAAGCAAATAGATTTATTTGTGACGTCATTGTTTGTTTGTTTTAAACGTATCATAGTTTATAATCGGATTGAACAAGGTGTCAAATGTCTTCACCTTCTAGTGAGAAATGAACGTGATTGACCGCTATCATTTTTCTTAAAAATTTTGATTGGATATTCGTGAAGCATCGTCGTTAAGGTCATCAATCATACCACCACCACTGGTGGGGGGGGGAGAAGACGGAATCGAAAAACGCCTCCTCCGACTTCTTAGTTTATTTTACCAACCCTCTTCTCTCCCGAAATCCCATTCACACTTATTTTATTATTTTTCACGCAAATATTTGATCTGAACACGCAAACGCACATCTCATGATAATTAGAGTCTCAAGGGGGTGGTGGTGGTGGTGACGACGAATACCGCCCCCTCTTCTTTCCATTGGGAAAAGATCGCAAAGAATGGCAAAGATCCGGGGGGAGGGATGAGAGGACCATTTCACGACAAACAAAAAGCTTCAAGAGATTGGAGGAAATGCACACAAACAAGTTCGCTTGGATTCTGGAAAGGGGGGGGGGAGAGGGAAAGTCCTGGTTGGGTGTTAAGCGAGCTCTGAATAACGGACAAAAGAGCGCAACTGCGTTCTTATCACGTTCTAGAAAATTCACAGAAGGATGGATGAATGGATAGATAAATAAAAATAAAATTCACCACTATTATATAAAAATTTTGTAATAATAAATAAAATATAAGATAGGGAATCTTTTACCCTTATGAGTGATAGTTTTTTAAATAAAATTTCCTAAAATTTTAGTTTTATATTGTAATCATGTTGATATATTTTACTATATATATAATAACGGAGTGTCGATCTGTCACTCTGTCACCTTGATCAACTTCCTGTTTTGAAAGGAAATCCTATTGAGAGTAGAGGGTGCCCATATCCTAAATGGGGAGGCTCAAAAAATTCCTGAAAAATTTTCATATGGGGATGCTCAAAATATTCCTGAAAATGAATTTCCCCATATTAAAGCTTTGAGTTCTAACGGTAAAACTAATTAATTATAATAATTAAGTCTCTTGAATGGAAAATAATAAAAATCGTTATATTAGCCATTGTGTTAGATACAGGTACAGTGAGGGACAATATTAAGTCCCACCCATGCGTTTTCTACTTGTGATTATTTCATTGTTTTTAAAAAAATATTATATATTTTTAATGGAAACTTTCATGGTTCAAACCTAGAAAATTTATAAAGATTTTCATTTTCTTTTATAAAAACAATGAAATAATCACAAGTAGAAAACGCATGGGTGGGTCTTAATATTGTCCTTCACTGTACATGAGTTGTGCGTGTTCCCGTACTCTATGCACCAGGTGTAATCAATATTTTTTGTAGATCATTGAGAGATATTTATTATTATATAAAACAAAATATCTATCATTTTAACACAAAATCAATTATATTTGAGAGAGATAATTGGTTGGGGAGGGGGGGGGGGGTTCTTAATAAAGTCATAACACATATTATTATTATTACTACCAATCATTTTTGCCACTTTGTATTTCAATTTATTGGCCTCTGAATTTATTGTTGGCGATTGTCTTAGGGAAGTAGGGAGTGAGTTTCAAAACCTCAAGGAGTATATACCGTGAACAGGAAAGTATGGGGAGCCATGTGGAGAGCCTGTCCCGATCCTCCAAGTTTCCTGTCATGGACAGTAACTTTTGTTTGAAAAAGTTGGGGTCCAGGGAGGGGGGGAGGGGGCGAAGTCTGTCGGAGTCAGGCGGCGCGGCTAGTAATTTTTAATATCACAATAACAATTTTTTTTTTTAATAATCCAATTATTAAAGTTTCCTTCTAATTAAAATAATATTATTTTTTCTATACATTACTCTTATGGCAATTTATTCGAGAAATAACTATTAATATTTCTAATTATGAGTTTGTTTGATCGAGTTCAAAGATTGGTTATAGGCCTATATGATTTATTAAAAATTACTTCATTTCTCTCTTTTAATATATTATCACTTAGGTTAATTAAAAGACATTAGTAAATTAATAAAAGACATAAAAATTATAATGCAAATTATATTGAAAAGAAATAGATTGTCTCTTTTTTTTAGATATATACGAGGGTTTCGCCCCTGGACCCCTCCTCAGCTGGCTCAGGCCCGCCTGCGGCGGACCTCGCTTTTTCTTCCCCATACAATTTTTGCATTGTACAGTGAGGGAGAATATTAAGTCCCACCTATGCGTTTTTACTTGTGATTATTTCATTGTTTTTAAAAAAAGATTATATATTTTTTAATGGAAACTTTCATGATTCAAACCTAGAAAATTTCCAATTAAGATTTTTATTCCAAGGGTCGCGGGTTCACATTCCGGGGGACCAAATTTATTTAAATTGAATTTGCTTAAATCAATAGGGACGGGGTCTAAATGGCATTCGATGCCGAAAAAGACCTTAATTAAATTTAAAAAAAAAAGTAGAAACAATTTTTTATTATTATTATTTTATTATTTTTTTATGAAGGAGCCCCCCCCATTCCATTATATTCCATTATATTTCTCTCTGGGTTTTTAAAAATTTTATAATATAAGTACGCCTATGAAAAATGATTATGAAAAATCATGAAAAAAAAACAAAAAATATTATTGCTATTCCAATCTAGGGCCTACTGGAGAATTTGTTTACATTCATATAATACATAAATATTCTCTATACATTTCCTATGGGGGAAATTCGTAACTTTAGGAATTAATAACTCAAAAAGTTATAGGAATTTCTGGATGAAAATAATGTTCGAATCACTAGAAGGTCCTCTTTAAGCATAAAAAATTTGGTTTCCAAATTACAAAAAGTTGTCCAAATAGAGTGTGACAGGCAGACAGACGGACATTAGTGATTTATATAAATAGATATATTTGGTATACATTTCCATAATTTAAAAAAATTATCAAAAATGTATAGTCATCCTACATGTATAATCAAAAAAAAAAATTGAAATTTTAATTATTAAAATATAAGGATTTTTATAATTATTAATTTGAGAGATTTAATTATTATAATTAATAGACTTTAATTTATTACAGGAATTTTTTGAGCATCCCCCATTTACGTTTTATGGTATTTTTCCTGTACTCTCCATAACGAGACAGACACATTCCGCAATTATATATATATACTTTTTAGTATTCAGTATGTAATTAACTTCCGATGATGACACATAAGGTGTTGAAATACGTATAAAGTGTATAAATCATTGAAACAAAAAAACCTTGTGTATCATACTTGAATTTAATTCTCCTATTAAATATATACTTATTAAAGGCTTGAATGATAAAAACAAAAGCATTTTGTTTACGATTAAGTTTAAATATCAATTTGTCATTTGATAAAGAAGGATTATTCTTCTTTTTTTTTTTTTAAGAATGAATAAGAATTTGTATTTGTTTGTAAGCGATAGGATAGTACGACGATACAGTCACCTCTTGTCGACAATATCATAGAAGTATCTTCTCTCTCTCAAGCAACAAATTACAGCAGAGGCCTCTTTATCCTTGCAACCATTCATTCTTCTCGCTCTCAAAGTGAGAGAAGAGTTTGCTTGCTTGCTTCTTGTCTCATTCACGCCTTTTCTTTATACACAAAAAGCTCTGGACCATTTCTTTCTCTCTCTTTCTTTTTCTTCTCTGCTTTCATTCAATCTGCCTTTCCCAGCCTCCGAGAGATCATAATGAGGTTCGGGTTCGAGCCCCCGGGCAACCACTGCGAAACGCTCCCAGCCAAATCTTTTATTATCTGGGAATAAAGAAATTCAGTTTGCTTTTGCTCTTTTTTCTCTCTCTCTTTTTCTATTCTCCATTTTGTATGATACAATACTAAAAAGTGAAATTATGCTCCCCGTCGAGACGGCTATAAATAAATCATTTTTTTTTTTTAGCGTCTTAAAAAGGTTTTGAGTAAAATTTAACTGGGAAATTGTCTTCTTTATTATCATCAAGTATATATAAAATCTAAAATGTTCATTTATATAAATTAGTAAGCTTATATTAATTTTAATCTGTATAAAACAATACAGTGTTGTCATTTGAATAAAGTCTTTCTATTTAATGAAAAATTTTATAATTTGTGAGTTTGAATCAGGAATAGAAGCAAAACAGGAAAAGTTCCTCAAATGGCTCAAAAATCCCAAAAAATTTTCCCATAGGAAAGCATTGGGTTCTATTCCAGACACGTTCAAAAGTATTAGATTTGTTGAAAAAAAAATATCATTATTCTTTTTCTTTTTGAATATTTAAATAAATAAATAAATAAATATAATAGAAGAAAAAAGGATTAACTTAATTGATTTCTATATTTTTAAAAATAAATTATTTTCTAAAATTTCCCAAATTAAAAATAGTAAAATTTGTCATTCTAGCCGCACTACGCGGATCTTCGCCTTTTTTTAATGAAAAAAAAAATTATTACAATTTGCTTGAGAATTCAAAGAATACATAAATATTTTTCTATACATTTTCTATGGGAGAAATCGTAACTTTAGGAATTAATAACTCAAAAAGTTATAGGATTTTCGGGATGAAAATAATTTTCCTGTAATCTCTAGAAGATCATCTTTAAGCATATAAATTTTGGTTTCGAAATTCCAACGAAAAGTTGCCCAAATAGAGCGGGACAGACAGACAGACGGACATTAATGAATTAAATTATTTCTTTTCAAGTCATTTATTATGAATCGAATCATGAAAAGATTCTGCTCTAGGAGCGAAACGTTCACTAAACCGTCAACGAAAATAATTAACTGGCTGAGTATTTTCTCTTAGTTCTTTACAATCATCACCAGATTCATCTAAGGGAGCGTACAAGTATTAACGCAATTTTTGAAGATTTTTTACCCCCCTCCCCTCATGTAACGCGCCGTAACATTTTTCTGGACCCCCGTGCGTTACGTAATACTTGTACGCACCCTAAAGAAGATTTTTAATCACCCCAAATTACAAAACACCCTCTTTTACGAGCTGCTAATAATTTTGTTGTGATTCCAAAATGAAAATTCTAATTTCTTACTTGTTCTTTTCTCAACGTTATCTTCAAACACAGTGCGAAATTCTTCTTTTATTTGGTGAATACTTGTTCCAATTTCTTCGTGTTTAGAAAGTGAAAAGGCATAAAATATCCTATGAAAACATTTTGAACCAATGTTTTAACACTAATTTATAGCCATTCTAAAGAAGAAAGTATTGATTTTTTTTTTTACTTTTGACCGAGGGATAGCCTTATATAATTTACCTCTAACTTGTTAACTTTTGGACTTGGTCCACTTTTGCTTTGAACTCATATATAGGTAAGAGAAAGTAAAAATATAATCAATTTATATCTAATTAAAAAAAAAAAAACATATTCTTTCAGATAAGAAAATTTCCAGAAGAAAATTTAATAGTAGAGTGAATTAAGATAAACATATGAAAATCTTGTAATGGGTTGATTCAAGTAAATTAATTCGTATTAATTAAATTTTGCTTGCATCTGGCGGAGAAGCACGTTCTCGTGGGCTCAAGGCTCAAGAGATGATAGTGATAGTGATATCAGCCTGTGAATGTAATGGATTGCAGCAGAGAAAGGGGTAGGGGAGAGGGGGAGAACCCTCTCTTGTTTCCTGATAATGTCCTACATGTGCACCCCGTTTTCACCACCCACAGAATCCTTTCCTTGGCTGGATTTCAAAATTACTTATTATTTGAGGGCACCGAGGTGGAATTAGGAAAAACCAGTTGGGTGGTGAAATTAGCCTTGAGAAATGTTTTCCGTCTACTAGTTTATAAAAAAAAAAAATAATTAATTTAGTGATATTTAAAAACAAAAGTGTTAAATTTTTTTTTTTTTAGAAGGGAAAAAATAAATTTGAGCGAGGAATTAGTAATCATCAATCAATTCAACAAAGTTTTTTTGAGGCACACTGCTAGCTCAAAATGTGGGTCTCTCAAAAAAAAAGAGTACAAGGTTGAAATTTAATATTTAAGTTAGTTACTACTTGTTTTGTTTTAAAATTGTATTGTTATTGTTTTCATTTTGTTTTAATATTGTATTGTTATTGTCTTTGTTTTATTTTAATATTTTCTTTTATTGTATTTGTTTTAAAGCTATGTTGTATTTTGATATTATTGTATTTTATAATTGTATTTATTGTGGCCAAAGCTGCTTACCAAAATAATAAAAAAAAAGTTAGTTACTACCATGAGACGCGAAAAATAAGCTTTTGAACAAAATCAGACTAATACTAGTACTTTACTGATGTACTTTTTTAGTTTTTATCTATTACCTCAAAAATAACTGGAAGGATTTTTATTAAAATTCATAAATCAATGATTTTTTTAGATTCTCTTTAAAATATATATTCTCATTTTGCTCTCTTAAAATTCTTTGAAGTACACTTTACTATTGTACTCATAGGAAAGATAGGGGAGAAAAAAAATTCATCTAAATCCGTACTGTTGTTTCCGAGTTTATGCGTTAAAAATAGAATTTGTTTTTTATATTAATATACCAATATTACTCCCATATATTTTCTATGGGGGATATCGTAACTTCAAGATCTAGAGGAAAATAATTTTCCTGTAATCATTAGAAAGTCCTACATTACATCTTATATTGGAAACTAAATACATGACGACACTGGTGTGACTTGCACAGAACACAACACAAGTGTGCGACCCATCATATTAGATTTTTTCAACTAAAGGAGATAATCCAAAATCTTTTCATCCACCAACAAAAGCTACAGTATATCATATTAATTAACCAGAGATGAAGTTGAAGCGCCTTGTGTGTGTGTCTACAAGCGTGTCGTTGAAATACGTGTTATTCAATTTGCTGTTTTTTTTTTTTTTTTTTTTTTTATTATGACGATAGAATTCTTTTCACTTTTAATTAGAGTATTCTAATTTAGTTTTTTTTTTTTTGTTTTGTTTTGACTTTATGATGATGTTTATTTAATAAGTCAACTGTCGAGTTTCTAAAATGTTTTGTTTGAATTTTATATTTTTCTCATTTTAAATTTTTATTTACGTAATTAATTAATAAGCTTAAAAAACAAAAAAAAAAGAAAATGTTGTTAGATAAAAATTTTAGAATATATATATATTTGGATTATATCAACATGCATGTATAAATAGTATTTCATAAAATTGACATTTTTTTTAAATTTTGAAAAAGAAATTAAAAATTGATATTTAAGTTATTTTAATGTCAAAAAATTTTGTTATTTTTTGAGATCTTGTGAGTCCAAACATGTGGGACATTCGATCTGTAAACAAAATATCTCAAGAAGGAAAATATCTAGGAAGTTGAAAATTTACATTTAAGTTAAGCACCCACATTTGACGTGACACGAAGCTTTTGAACAAAATAAACCAAAGAGTACTAGTACTTTACTGATGCACTTTTTCACTTTTTTTCAATTTTCTCAAAATTCGCTCTAACGATTTTGATTTAGATTTCAAAAATCAATTATTTTTTGGATGCTCTTTAAAAAATGTATATTCTCATTTTAACATCAAAGGTATTTGAAGCACGCTTTATTCTAGTACTTCATGGGCAAGAATAGGAGAAATGTGGGAAATATATGACGACACAAAAAATCTGGTGTGACAGACACAAGCACACAACACAACTTTCAATTAGCAAAGTTAAGACCAGTCACACCAGATTTATAATTTTTATTATCAAGATATAATCTACATTTAAATTTATTATATATTTAAATGAAGAATAAATAGAATCTCTCTCTTATTTTGAAGATTTCTTATTTTCTCTTCCCCTTCTAGACGGAAAAAGGGTTAGTAAAATATAATTCATCCAAAAAAAAGGGGTTTTTTTAATTCAAGACGAAAAATAAAACATGTTTGTTCCCACTAAAAGACATGCTTGGAAAATTAAATCAAAAAAGGATTTGACTAAATTTAACATTACAAATCCCGTTTTGCAGTGCAAGTCAACTGAAGACGGCGGAGACATCCTCTAAGAATTAGATTAGAGAGAATCCATCGGGGCTTGCGAGTTGATAAATATTCCAAAAAAAATAAAGAAATAAATAAACAAATTTTCTATTTATAGAACGCTTCATAAATATAAATATCTATATAAACGAAAAACAGGGTGTATAGTAATGCTGCAAGGGTAATAATTTATTAAACCTTTTATAAAACTAGCCCGCCTTAGCAGGGCTTAGTGTATAGTCTTGGAGGATTTCGCTAATTTGTCAGGGGGCTTCAAAACTTTTATATTATATCTATACCTATATATATAATTCGCTAATGTTGTCTGTCCTACCGACTAGGAGCAAATTTTATATGCTTATAGAGGACTTTACAGGAAAATTTTTTCAATTGCTGAAGTTACTATTTCTCCCATAGGAAACATTTATGAATTTTTCGCATTTATGTACTCTATGAATGTAAACAAATCCTCAAGCAGGCACTGGATTTGGATAATAATTATTTTCTTTTCATTTCATAAGTAAGAAGCCAGGAAGGGGGCTCGAGCTTGGCGTAGTTGGTAGCGCGTCTACCTTGTATACCAAGGGTCGAGGGTTCGAATCCCAGGCTGTCCGATGATTTTATTTAAGTCATTTGGATACTAAATGGCTTAAATAAGAATACCTGGACCCCACTATATATATTTTCATAATA
Source organism: Euborellia annulipes (assembly GCA_023213315.1). Taxonomy (NCBI): domain Eukaryota; kingdom Metazoa; phylum Arthropoda; class Insecta; order Dermaptera; family Anisolabididae; genus Euborellia; species Euborellia annulipes. The sequence goes on from JAKCPI010027134.1 coordinate 17,828, forward strand.
ACGGTTATCGGTTTAAAGGGAAGTATGAGCAACAGTAACCATAATCGTTCTTACAGTTAAGTGATGACAAGAAAGGCGGAAGCTCGGGATTGGTGGCCTCGAGCAATCAGTCTGTGGGAACGTCTCCCGGATATTATAATTTTTTTTTTAATAAATGGCCTCTGTAGCCGGAAAGGTTTAAAAAAAAATAAAAATAATTAACAAAAGGTGATATCGTATTTTTACCATTACAATCTCACTATATATTAAAATATAAAATAGGTAAAAAATAAAAAAAAAGGAGATCTACGAATGGGTGCAAAATTATTCAGAGGTCCTTTCGAACATACTCTAGTCGCATACTGGAATATGCTTTAAATTAAAAATAAAATAATATTCATTTGTTACTTTCTCTTACCTATATGTATATATATATATTTATATGTAGAAAGAAAGTTTTGGATGCTTTGCCAAAAATTATTTGATGGAAATGACGTTTTGAGGCCTCTGATTTTGAAAAAGTGGTTCTGTCCGTGAGTGTGTGTGTGTGTGTATGGCACAAAAAAATTGAGCTAGTAAGTTAAAATTGTTTAATACTTACAAAATTCAAGAATTTTTATTATATAAAATATTTTATATATAATAATATGATTTTAATTATATTTTATATAAGTGTTTACTATAGGGTTTGCCGTTTGCCGAAGGCGGGTTGTGTGACTAGTTTTTATTTAATTCTTTAATAATTTTATTCCAAATTAAATTTGAATTTTACATTTTTTTTTTTTAATATAAAAGCTAAAATTTCAAGTTTAATTAACTTCAAAATTCCAACTCTATCCGAGAAGGCCTATTTAGTATTTATTTACGTATCGCATTCATAACATACGCAAGCAAACAAATTGAAAAGTCAAATTCTCTTCATTAATTAGACTGAAAATGAACGATACAAAATTTCTACAGCTGTTAATTAAAATTTTTTTTTTTAACAAAATTAATATTTTGATATAGGCGAAAAGAGATTTCATCAACTGTGAGCTTAATCCGTCATTAGTAATTATTAATTGAATTTCAAAAATATATTTTATTTTTTGCCTTATCTCTGCGATCGGTGACCAGATCTAAGATTGATATTAAATTAAAGATTTTTACTTTC
>JAKCPI010027135.1:0-13417 GCA_023213315.1 Euborellia annulipes
TTTTTTTTTTTTAAACATTCACACTTTTTTTCTCATTCACACAGTCTATTCGGCAACTTAGGCCATTTAAGACTTTGATGATAACCGTTATATTAATAATATATATATTGGGGGCCCAGGCATTTCTATTTAAGTCATTTGCTATCAAAATGCCTTAAATAAAATTCTCGGACAGCCTGGGGTCCGAACCCGCGACGTTAGGTATAGAAGGTAGGCACGCTACCAACTACTCCAAGCCCCGTGGGCTGTGCCATTCTTTTTGGAACTGGAACTTATGCTCAAAATAATCCTTATTTATTCTAGTTTAAAATAAAAAAAAAATTGGCTTCAATATCTTGAAAACTTTTTGAGATATTCGCCCAGAAAGAGAAAAGTTTCTCAAAAAAATTTTTTCACGTCTCTATCTTTTATTAAGGATTTAAAATATTTCTTGATAATATAGTCTTAGGGACTACTCGTCTATGCAAATGCAATGGGCCATTAGAATCTATTGGAATATCATCTAAATGGTAGTATTGAGAGTTTCTTTGCTTTCTTTTGCTTTTTCCTTGCTCCCGCGACTCTTGATAAAAAAGGGCGAAATGGCCTGAAAGAATTTAAAACAATAAAAACGCACCATGGCCCCCAAATCTGGTTGTGCAGCTAGTTATTAAATTAATATTAAGAAAAATTATAATAAAATAGAAATGATATATTTATTATTCATATTTTCAGGAGTTTTATTGATAGAGAACTTGGGTGGGCAACCCAAGTCTTCCGGGATAGCTAAAGGTTATTGGATTAAATGATAAGATATTTATAAATATTATGGATAATAAAAAATATTACTTGGATCTTATGGAAGAGAAGTTGCCAAGATGACGCTGGTTTCAGAACGTCCTCTCAATAGATTGTGGCGAGGTAAATAGAGTCGTTTAGTTGCCAGTGAAAAATCGATTCGAATGTTCCTGTTTTAATAATATAAAAAAATTCATTGTTAGAATAAAAAATAATTACTTCCTTTTATTGTTAAATGAGGGCTTAGGCTAATAATCAAACTCAACTACGTATTATATTTATAAATCATTTGTCCAATCAAACACAAACAACTCGCAAATTTGCATTGATAAAAAATTTCATCTTTTTCAAACAAATCTAGTTGAAAAAATCCTAATTTGAGATTTGGCAAATAAATCATCTTAGAAAGATTTATAAACTTTTCTCTCTTTTAATACTAATTTGAATATTTACTTGAAATATTAATTAATTTTATATAAAAATACATAAAACTAATTAAAAGATATCATTTTATAAAAGAAATAAATTTAAAAAATATAAAATTTACCTGCTTATTTCGACGAACGGGGGCAGGAGGTGTTGATGGCTTGAAGCGTCCTCTCATCTGGCAGCGGAGGGGCGGTGAGAGACGACCCTGCCGGTGAGAGCGCGAGAGGGGAGGGCAACAAGCACTTGGCAAGGGGAAATGGCCTAAAAATAAAAAGATCTCATTGTTAGAGCGGTAGAAATTTCCTCCCACTCCAGTAGGGAGGGGGAGAGATGTAGGGGAAGGCAAGAGAGTGATAGTGGAAAATCTTTATATTTTTATAAAGAAAATAGCTCACTTTCGGTTTATTAGGCTGAATGAAATTGATAATTTCATGGTATATAATTAAATTATTTAATTTACCGGTTGGATGCCAAAAAAATATAATACTACTACTACTAAATTATATTTATATTTAATATCTCAAAGAAATCTAATTCTAAATTCACTTCTGTAGCATCATTTAAATTTTTACTTTCTCTTAGCCTATATGGACCCTGTTATGCATTAGTGTGTCAAGCGCCAAAAAAATTAAAAATTGAGTTAAGCACGGAAGATTGTTTCAAACGCTATAAATAAATTTTTTTTTAAGAAATATGTCCTAAAAAAATTTATATTCACTTTTACTTGCACAATTGCCAATAAAAATTATATAAATTTATAATCCAATGAAAACAAAAAACTTTAATGTTAATTTTTTTAAAACTCGGTAGCTGGCGCTTGACACACTAATGCGTAACAGGGTCCATATATGAAATAAGATTATATAGAGAGAGAAAGTATTGCGATCATGTCAAAAATTCGATGTCGAGATTTTGATGGATATACATGTTTTGAGGTCCCCTGAGTCCAAAAAAAGTGGGTCCCGCAAAATGGTCTGTCTGTGTGTAACGATTTTTAGCATGAAGGAATTGAGTTACCAGATTGAAATTTTATATTTAAGTTAGGTACCCTCTCGGACACTCAAAATAAGCTTTTGATCAAAATCGGTCAAAAAGTACTAGTACTTTATTGATGTACTTTTTTTAGTTTTTTTTCGATTTTCTCAAAATTCCCTCTATAAAAATTTTTTTAAATTCAAAAATCAATTTTGCCCTAAAAGTGTTTTGAAGTTCGCTTTACTTATGTAGTAGTACAGACAAAATCATTTTCCGGCTCTTCGATCCATAGAACCAATTTTAAATCCCTATAACTAAATTTGTCTTGACACAAAAAATCTGGTGTGACCAGCACTGTGCCCAACTTCCTCTTACCGAAGGGTAATAGAAAGTAGTGTGCTGGGAGCCAGTCACACCAGATTTTTTATTTTATAAAGAAAGTTTTTATGAGACTTCCTCTTACCGAAGGGTAATAGAAAGTAGTGTGCTGGGAGCCAGTCACACCAGATTTTTTATTTTATAAAGAAAGTTTTTATGAGACTTTAAAATTGGGATTTTCGCTCCATTCACGCCGTACTTTATTTAGTACGCGAGCCGTTCGGCCGAGCCGAGCCGGGACAGATCCGTCTGGGCCTTCTGTCCGGCTCGGCTCGGGAGCAGTTCCGCACGTGTGTGGGCTCTCACGGATCGGGCTCGTTCCCCAGATAAAGTTTTTGATTTTATTTTTGGCTCGGCTCGGCTCTTGAGAGCCCACACACCTGCGGATTTGGCTCGTTTGTAGGCGAGCACAGCCCTGTACGCGTGTGTCGGGAAAAATCGCCGAATCGGGCTGACATACCAAAGTAAGGTGTGTATGGGGCGCTTGATATACTTTTATGAAATAAAGCTTCGAATGCTGGATTATTTCAAAAGGATCAGATACAAGTCTCCCCGATTTTCCATTAAATACAGAAATCTGAGTATGATTACCTGGATTGAAAGGGATGTTCACGATTAATGCGGTATAAATATTTAATGAGAACTAGAATATGCATAGGGAATACGTTATGACCAATGAAATAGTTGATGATGTCTATTGAAAATAAATTTCCCTTAATAAACTCTTGTGACCTTTACAGAACAGAGAACGGATTAAATTTGCAAAGTACATTTATACGCCAGAAATAAATATCTCAAGGTTTATTTTTAAAAAAATCATTGTGACCTTTATCAATTATTTATATATAGAGATTAAAAGAGATGTGAAGTTTAATAGTTAAAAACATTGCTAGCCCAGAAAGGTGGCTGACTTGATATAAAGGTTTTGCCTGTCCGTTACATTTAGAAATAATTTTAATTCTTAAATTGTCTCCCTGTAACAATTATAACTGTTTAGAGAAACATTGTTTTTCACGCCGAAGCATTATGTTAACTTTATCTTTCAAAAGAAAACAGCGCCTTGAAGATAGGCAAACATTAATGCAATTTTAAACGAAACTTTTAGTTTAGTCCAGTAAATTAACAATTGAAAACTCAAACAGTAGATTTATTCTTGGACAGTAGAAGGTGTTGATTAAATGAAGACAAAACAATTTTTCAAAAATTATCTTGATTTATTTTTCAGAGTATTATGGCTTGGCTGACAAGCATGCGCAATTAGACTTGTTTCGGCAACACTGCCATCTTTAGAGCCATGAACTGCAACAAGAATACAGTTATAACAATTATTTTTTCTATTACAATAAATCAACATGTTAAGATTTTTCTTTTTCCCGGTCTTATACATACTTATTTTTATAAATCTTAAACAACATTCTTAAATATATATATAAATATAATATTTTTTTGTTAATTTTAGTTTACCTCTTGACTAAAATGTAGAACACGTACATAATGAATCGCCAAATCATACGGAATTCGTTTTAAATTATAAAAAATATCTTCAGAAATCTGTAAGATCTGTTCATAAATCTATAAGATTATCGTCAATTTTTAAAATTATTTTATATTAAAAAGGTAACAGTAAAATTGGAACTGAAATGTTTATATGTTTTATAATAATTTTTAAAAATTGACGATAATCTTACAGATTTATGAAGATATTTTTTATAATTTAAAACGAATTCCGTATGATTTGGCGATTCATTATGTACGTGTTCTACATTTTAGTCAAGAGGTAAACTAAAATTAACAAAAAATATTATATTTATATATATATTTAAGAATGTTGTTTAAGATTTATAAAATAAGTATGTATAAGACCGGGAAAAAGAAAAATCTTAACATGTTGATTTATTGTAATAGAAAAATAATTGTTATAACTGTATTCTTGTTGCAGTTCATGGCTCTAAAGATGGCAGTGTTGCCGAAACAAGTCTAATTGCGCATGCTTGTCAGCCAAGCCATAATACTCTGAAAAATAAATCAAGATAATTTTTGAAAAATTGTTTTGTCTTCATTTAATCAACACCTTCTACTGTCCAAGAATAAATCTACTGTTTGAGTTTTCAATTATTAATGCAATATTTTTATTAGAGGTGTATTCTTAGGAGAAACATGCCTCTTTAATAATGAAAACTTATTTAAAATAATGATAGAATAATAGGAAGGAAGAGAGGATGTCAGTCAAAAGGAGATCCTTTATTAAATAAAAATCTCAATCCAGAAGACGTTTCTGTTTTAATTAGATCCATCATCAGTTCTTATGAGAATATTAGCAATCTAAAGATATGCACCATTGAGATGCAGATAGAGTTGTTATATAGGCCTATAAACATACAAAATTATATAAAAATAAAATCTGGTGTGACTGGTCGCACAGCAGATTTTTTTGTGTCGACATATATTTATATTTTGTTTCCATGGCAACCATTTCTCCAATCTTTCCTATGAAGTACAAGAGTAAAGTGGTCTTCATAAGATTCCAATGGCAAAATGAGAATATTATAAGACCATTTAAAAAATAATTGATTTATGAATTTTAATCAAAATCGTTGTAGGGAATTTTGAGAAAATCGAAAAAAACTGAAAAAGTACATCAATAAAGTATTAGTACTCTTTGGCTAATTTTGTTCAAAAGCTTTATATCATGTCCCAGGAGGGTGCCTCACTTAAATATAAAATTTCAATCTTCTAGCTCAGTGGTTCCCAACCTTTTTTGGCCCATCGCCCCTTTCTGGAGGTTGTCTATCACCTATCGCCCCCCCCCCCCCCTTTTCATTTTCATTGCATGATTTAAAATTTTTAACAAAAAAGTACTTTATTTCAAAGTGAATCACTCAAGTTCCTCAGATAACGTTTTCTTTTCAAATTGAAAAAATACAACACCTGCAGAAATAGTGACTGAAACGTTGAAATTTTCAAATATGAGTAGGATGGAAGCCAGGAAAGAAATCAGACAAAAACGTAACCAATCTTTATCTAATTTTTAATTTCAATTGCCCACGTTTCGGACGCAAATCGCATCCTTCCTCAGGACAATCGGTAGTTAGTAAAATACAGATATGATACTACCTGTTGTCCTGAGGAAGGATGCGATTTGCGTCCGAAACGTCGGCAATCGAAATTAAAAATTAGATAAAGATTGATTAAATTTTTTGTCTGATTTCTTTCCTGGCGTAACCTTTTAAAAATCTAATAATAATTTTATTTTTATGAAGAAAATAACAAAAATGGATTTTTTTCGGCCAATCTTTTTATTCAATGAAAACAAAAATGACAAAAATTATTAATCAATTCTAGATTGGGACGTTTCTATTCTAGATTGGAATTATCTTCAGACTATTTTTATGACAAAATGGCGACAATAGTCTAGTAGGTAGCGTGTCTACCTACCAAATGGGCGCTTGGGGTTCGAATCCCGTGCACGACTTGTTTCAAACAGTGCCTGGTAGCCGTGACAGTAAGCGCAACAGTTTAGTAAACAAGGAGTCGCGCTAGATCGATGCTTGTTGGGGACATTTTTTTGGTAGAGAGGTCATACCATCCTTGTTAAGGTTTTGGCCAGGTTTTCCTTAACAGCTTAAGGCGAATGTCGGGATGGCTAATGCGACGTTTACTCCTGGTCTCGTGGCTTACGTGAATTTTTTGATATTGTTTTTTTTTATTTCTTTCGATGGAAATGCATGAACATGTTGATTGTTAATGGGCATGCATTTCTATTTATTTATTTATTTTGTTTTCTTTTTTTTTTTTTCTTTTTTTCCTTTTGTTTTGTTTTGTTTTGTTGTATTTGTTATTGTATTTAAATTTGTATTGTGTTTGTTGGACCTAGCCACCGAGGACTGGTGCCTCTAAGCGGGTCGTAATAAATTTATTTATTTATTTTATTTATTTACAATATTTTTTCCTCTTCTTTCCTGACCATCCTGTAAATAGGAGATTTTTCTTTTTGATTTATTCTTTTAAATTTTAGTTAACTCTAATAATTTTTCCCCCTTTGAATATTCATCGCCCCCCCGCTTATTTATCGCCCCCCAAATCGCTCACTTGGGGGCGATCGCCCCCAGGTTGGGAACCACTGTTCTAGCTCTTTTCGTGTTTGAGATATTTTTGTTCACAGACACATAGACACACACTCAGACAGACCATGTAGCGAAAACCACTTTTTACTTTTTTTTGATTCAGGGGATCTCAAAACATGTATATCCATCAAAATCTCGACATCGAATTTTTGACATGAATCCAATACTTTCTCTCTTTCTATATATATACCATCGCACATAAATACAAAAAAAAAAAAGAATATAATATGCTTGATTTAGTTTGAGTAAAAATTTAGTTAAACTAATGTAAACAAATCAGATTTCTCCCCTCCATTTATGATAATGCTATTAACAACTCTGATGATGTTCTTTTTTTTTTTATACATTCACAATTTTTTTCTCATTCACTCTCACATTCACACAGTCTTTTCGGCAACTTAGGCCATTTAAGACTTTTACGATAACCGTTATTTAATAATATATATTTATTTGGGGTCCAGGCATTCTTATTTAAGCCATTTGGTATCCAAAGAAAGTAATAATATTTTCACATAAGGTGACGTATGCTCATCAGTTAATATGTCATAGTCTCAAATGTACAGATATACATTTGAGACTTGCTAGATAGATAAAGAATTTTATTTGGCTCTGAGAACTTCTTGTTCTCTTAATAGCCGACCAAAATAAAATACATTAGTCATAATAACTGATGAGCATACATCACCTTATGTGCAAATATTATATTTTTTTATATATTGATAATTTTGTATATGTTTATATATAACAACTCTATCTGCATCTCAATGGGGTATACCTTGAGATTGCCAATATTTTCATAAGTACTGATGATGGCTTTATTTAATTAAAACCGAAACGTCTTCTGGGTTGAGATTTTTATTTGATTGAGGCTCTCCTTTTGGCTGACATCTTCTCTTCGTGTCTCTTATTCTAATCGTTGAACAGTCACTTTTCTGATCGACATCTGTAAAATAATGTTGTCCAACCATTCAATATGGAACAAAAAATTAGTCTATAACAGAGGAATATTACTACCAGTTTTGTTAGCAATTTTATTCAAAGTTTTATAATCATATGATTAAATAATAAAAATTTTTGTTTATGCTAGGTACTTCAGTAAAAGAAACATAATTTCCTGATAATGGTCTCAGGAGATATCAAAGTCATCATGTGAGAGCAAAAGGCTTTTCCCCACCCCTTCTCACCCCGTCTCTCACGCTTCAAGTCATCGGTGCCCTTAGGGCTCCATATATAGGAATATAAATTAAAGTCATTCCTAGTTAATCTTAGCCCCATCCGGCACTTGGAGATTAATTAAGTCACTGATCAAAACTTGTTATGTGTATAATTATGTGTATCATTTGTCCATTGTGTTTTTTTGTATTTTTTTAAACTTAATAGGCTTTAAATTAACTTTTATTATCTTAAAAATTTCTATTATAATCCACTAGTCTTTAGAAATCTTTGAACAAATATGTCAAAAGTGCCTAAATTCATGTAAGAATTGATGATTAAATCTCTTAAAAATAAACGCTGGCCTTACTTTGCAACAATCCACGAGCTGAGCTGTCGATCTTCCCCGTAGTAAGAACTCTCTCCCTCGTTGCTAGTCAGAAATGAACTCAAGTCCTTATACATGTAGATATCAATTATGTAGATGTCGATAATCAATGATGATCACTGAGAGTTTGTGATAATCGTCTAAAATAAAAATAAATATTTCATTGTCTTTCATTAGGCCTATATATAAAATATATATATAATTATAAAAAATTTGGTGTGACTAGCGCACAGCACACAACTTTTTCTTCCCTTTGGTAATTGAAAGTTGTATTCTGTGCTTTTCACAACAGATTTTTTGTGAAAACTGAAAAAGTACATCACTAAAGTACTAGTATTTTTTGGCTGATTTTGTTTAAAAGCTTATTTTTAAGTCTCAGGGGGAAGTGCCTAGATTTTACAGAGCATCTAAAAAATAATTAATTCTTGAATTTTCATCAAAATTGTTGAAGTGAATTTTGAGAAAGTCGAAAAAAAAAAAAACTGAGCGTCAGTAAAATTCTAGTACTTTTTGGCTGATTTTGTTCAAAAGCTTTGTGCCACGTGCCAGGGCGGTGCCTAACTTGAATATAAAATTTCAACTTCCCAACTCTTTTCGTTCTTGAGTCATTTTGTTCACAGACAAACACCACTACATACGCACAGACCATGTAGCTAAAAACCACTTTTTTGGATTCAAGGGACCTCAAAAAGTGTATATCCATCAAAATCTAGACATCGAATTTTTGACATTAATCCAATACTTTCTTTCTATATATTAACATATATAGGTAAGAGAAAGTAAAAAGATGAATCCATTTAATGTTTAATTATTTTTATTTCTATTTGCGAAAAGCAAATATTAAAAAGAGGTCCAGGGGTCAAGCTCCTTTGGATTGTTGAGGAACCCACCAAAGGCAGATATCGCAGCTAGTTCTTAATTAAATCTCAATAAATTCTAATAAATGACTTGTTTCCGCCATCCTATATTCCCATAAAAATCTTAGTCAAAATATTTTACTATAATATAGGAAGTTTTAGGATTTAATAGCATTCATTAGTATGTCAGTCAACACTTATCATTTTGGATAATTATAACAAAAATATTTTACTTATATTTATAAATGTATATATTAGGAATGAAGGAAGATACCTGGAGATGTGCACTGAGGTTTGAAATTCATTATAAATTCGAATTTGAGGAATCAAGGATATCGTTGATGAATAATCAAAATGGCAGACAACTCCAAGCTTCGTCGTTCCTTGTTGGTTAACACTGAGAACAATTAATATGTGTTAAAGGCGCCGGCTGATCTGTTACTAACAGGTTACTAAGAGAGAAGAGAGCAGCAAGGCCTTGAACTTAACAATGGAGGAGGAGGGATCACGTGACTCACAAGCTGCCTTCCTATTGGTTCAAATATTTTATTTAAAAATAATCATATTTCAAATTTTAAGGAAAAAAATATGGTGAGACTGGTCGCACAGGCACACAACTTTCTCTTATTTTCGGTAAGATGTGTTCTGTGCTTGACACACCAGATTTTTTTTGTGTCGAGATATATTTAGTTTCCGCCTATATTTTAGAATTCATGATATAACATTTACAAACATGGGAAAATATTTATATTTTGTTACCATGTTACCATTCTCCTATCTTTCCTATTAAGTACAAGAGTAAAGTGGCCTTCAAAAAATGAAAATATACATTATAAAGAGCATCTAAAAAATAATTGATTTTTGAATTTCAATCCAAAAATTTAAAGCGAATTTTGACAAAATCGAAAAAAACTGAAAAAGTACATCTGGGGCCGGTTTTGTTCAAAAGTCTCGTGTCACGTCCCAGGGGGGTGCCTAGCTTAAATATAAAATTTCACCCTCATAGATCTTTTCGTTCTTGAGATATTTTGTTCACAGGCAGACAGACACACACAGCCAGACCATGTCGCGAAAACAGGTTTTTCGGATTCAGGGGAACTCAAAACGTGTATATCCATCAAAATCTCGGCATCGAATTTTTGACATGAATCCAATACTTTATATATATATCGACGTTCTAATTAGTAAAGTGCCTAACTCCATTTTTGTTTGAGAATGATATTTTTAAACAGAAAATACAAAAAAAAATGATTTTAGAAAAAAAGTGGAGTTAAGTTAAGACACTTTTCTACTGAGAGCGTTGATATATATATAAGAGAAAGTATAAAAATTGAACCAATTGCTAAAATCTATTACCAATTATAAAAATATTTCAAAATTAAAATATACCATTTGTTCTCATATCACAATTAGCATTTCTCTATTTGTTTTACATTCAATGAAAAAAAAAAACAATGATTGGATTTGTTCGATTTTTTTCTTTTTTTTAAAATAAAATGTTTGCTTTTTTATATTTTGTTTTGATAGCATATTACATATAATTTTAATCAATTTGACTAGTGAAATTCATTCATGAATTATTAATAGCCTATGTTGATTTATTTTGTTTTTTAAACTTAAAATCTAGATTATTGAAAGAAGCTTATTAGATTTCTTTGAGTAGTTTAAATCGAAAATTATTTCTAGTATTGTTCTTGTTAATATTTATGTTTACTTTTAAGATTATCAAGAGAGATGTGAATTTCTTGTATTTTGAAATAACAAAAAAGTTAGAAACAAATATAATATTGTGAGCAAAAGTAGATAAAATACTTTTCTTTAAAGTTTCCAAAACCATCAAATAACAGGTGGCAGAGGTAAAAGGACAAGAAAGATCTTTGATTAAAACTTTAGAAACGACCCCGGAAACAAACTCGCCACCCTTGATTGAAGTTAGGCAAAAGGGAAAAGAGTTGTGTGAAAGAAGAAGGGTGGCAAAATGTGTCGACGACATCTTTCGGTAATTTCTTATTTTTTCTTTTTTTTCTTTTTCACTTTCGAAAACAAAATAAATGAGAAGTTAGTATACACAAAGAAACATAATATAACAAGCTAATAAATCAAGAAACCCTTTTACAAGACAAGAACAAGTTGGCAAAATAATTTATTTCAAAGGGCAAGAAATTTAGCATCCATGTCCAATTAAAAGACGAGAGATGAATATTTAAATACTTCTATTATTGCACGAAAAAAAGATAGATTACAAGAGTAATAAGTAAATTACTGAAATATAGTATCAATAACATAAGAAAAATTAAGTATATATTTATATATATAATTCAATGTAAGCACAAGATTGATTTTTAAAATATACCATTAATAATGAATAATAAAGATTTATTTTATAGTAACATATTAAATGTATAGGGTTTATAATACTAGTTAATTCATTCATATGGTCAATATACTCCTGCTTCGATAACTAATTTCACTAAACAATAACAATAGTTGAACAATATTGACGCGAAATTTAGCATAAAGCAAATTGGAAATAAACAATTAACCAGTTAGCATATTAAATTTGTAGACTTGGAGAAAGGGGTTGCGTAAGGGAAGTGGTCCCTATTTATAAGAGAAAACAAAATTTTTAACCACATATTTGTTCAATCGAAATCTCTCATCCAAAGAAATCTATTTTAAATAAAAGATTGAAGAGGAAAGCAGCCAGGCAGGGAGCCTCTATTAAATTAAACTCCAATGCAACTGAAGATGGCAGATTAAATAGGCCGAAACGTTTTGCGTAAAAGGAGTTTAATTTAATAGAGGCTCCCTGCCTGGCTGCTTTCCTCTTCAATCCTTTATTCAATTCTACACAGACACATTCTATATTAAATATAAATCTATTTTAATATGAAATGCCAATTTATTTAATTTATAAAGTCTGGTTGAAATAAGAATACCTGGACCCCAATATATATATTCTCATAATAACGCTTATCGTTTAAAGTCTTATATAGATACAGTTGCCGAAAAAACTGCGTGTATGTGTGTGCGAATGGGAAAAAAGTGTGTTTTTTTTAAAAAGAAAAAGTCTGGTAGGTCTATATGCTTAAGTTAGGTCTATATGTTTTGTTTTAAATTCTGTATGTCAATTGAGATTTGAATTAATTTTTTATTTCTGAGAATATATCATTAAGTAGTCAATGCCAAATTCATTATAAAGCTACCATTATACTATTATAAACCAATATTTGTGATCTAAAGAATAAGAATTGATTAAGCTTTTAGGCAAATAGACAGGATCAAACATTAAGAAAATATTCCTTCCCTAAATAAAGCATATTCGAAAGAAATAGGCTGATGTTGGAATACAAGCATCTATTCATTAAAATTGAAATCTAATAAATATTTGTGTTTTGTTCCATTCACAAAACACACTTAAACACTATATCGAGCTAATAAATATTTGACAAGAGACTGAATTTGATGTATATGTATATTTGATGTATATATATATATATATACGTATAGAGAAGTGATAAAAATAGCAGTTAGAATATGAGGAAGTAATTTTTGAATAAACAGTTTGGAAGAATATAAGACTATGACCAGAAGAAAAAATTAAACTTTTTCGAATAATCCTACTCTCTACGGACATAGGCGCCGACTCCATGGGGCCTAAGGGGCTCAAGCCCCCCCAATGTTGAGTGAAGACTGGCCCAGCCCCCAAAAAAAAGTTATCAGGACATTTCTTTCATATTTTATATCCATTCTACTAATGTATTGTCATTTTTATTTAAATAAATATAACAAACCACTCAACGATTTCAAGGTTTCTATATGTTGCTAGTTCACTTTTGTACTATATACGAGTTTATGTATATGTACAGTGAGGGACAATATTAAGTCCCACCCATGCGTTTTCTACTTGTGATTATTTCTGTTTTTAAAAAAAATATTATATATTTTGTAATGGAAAAGATTTTCATTTTCTTTTATAAAAACATTGAAATAATCACAAGTAGAAAAGGCATGGATGGAGACTTAATATTGTCCCTCGCTGTACTTTAAAAGTTCCTATAGGTTAACAGTACAATACATTTATTTCTAACTTAGTTAACTTGCCACTTTGGCAGTCAAACATTCTTTCAGTCTTCTGCGGCAGCTCAAAGTGGAATTCAAACTAAATATTACGGTATTTTGAGGATAAATTGTATGTTCCGGTTTTGTTTAATGAATTACAAGCATATTTCTAGCCCACGGGGCGTGGTGTAGAGGTTAGCGTGCTAACCTCATATACTAAACGTCGCGGGTTTCGGACCCCAGGCAGTCCGATGATTTTATTTAAGCCATCTGGA
>JAKCPI010027136.1:0-10581 GCA_023213315.1 Euborellia annulipes
TATACGCAAAAAAATAAAATTTTCAAAATCCCCAAGACGGTCGGGGGAGGTAAATGAACCCAAAATGGGGTCAAATTTTATTTACGAGTGCTTTATAATATACGTAAAATACTTAAATTTTAATAAAAAAAAATAAAAATCGAAAAATAAGGGACACCCTAATATACATTTACGAGTGTTTTGCATATAAGTAAAAAAAGAATTAGAGGGTATAACCAAAAAAAATAAAAATCGAAAAATAAGGGACACCCTAATATACACGTTTTGAGGTCCCCTGAAACCAAAAGTGGTTTTTCGCGACATGGTCTGTCTGTCTGTCTGGGTTCAATTTAAAGCATGAAGGAATTGAGCTACGAGGTTGAAATTTTATATTTAAGTTAGACACCTCCCCGGAGCATGAAAATAAGCTTTTAATCAAAATCGGCCAAAGACTGTACTTTACTGATTTAGTTTTTCAGTTTTTTTCCATTTTCTCAAAATTCGTCCCAACGATTTTTTTAAAATTCATAAATCAATTATGTGTAGTTAGATGCTCTTTCAAATGTATATTCTCATTTTGCCATCCACTGGAGATAGGAGAAATGGTTGCCATGGTAATAAAATATAAATATTTTCCCATACTTATAAATTTTACATCTTGAATTCAAATATTCCCTACTGTCGTGAACTAAATATATGTCGACACAAAAAATCTGGTGTGACAAGCACAGAACACAACTTTCGATTACCGAAGGTAAGAGAAAGTTGTGTGCTGTGCGAGCAGTCACACCAGATTTTTGTTTATCATTTTTTTATGAAAAGAAATCTTCTCTATTGTTTCAGAAAAATTGGGGGGAGGGGTAAAGGAGGCACGTACATTTTGGTAAACAAGTACAGAAAGTAACTTTAAATTACCGAAAGTGTGCGGCTAGTCCCACCAGATTACCCACCCCCTGCGAGGGTCCGGCGCAAGTAGGGGGGTCCAGGGGGCTTAAAATCCGGTCTCTAGTTATATCCTATGGAAGTGAATACAAATTTAAAGTGTTTTCCATAATCGATAAGTAGCCTAATACTAAATATTTTCAGATATAAATAAATCTGGGGTAAATAAATCATTATTTGTTATATTTGAATTGTAAAAAGGATAGGATTAAATTTGAATTTATCATCAAATCCTAAAAAAAAAAAAATATTATTAAAGTAATAAATCATTTAAATCTACAAAAAAATAAATTTAAAAAAATGTTCAATATATTCACGTAAATTTGTTTAATCGTACTTTTTTCGCTTCCGTTTTCTTTAGTAATTAGAATCTAATTAGCTCAGGATTAAAATATTCTATTCAAAGGAATGCCTTTAACTTTTTTTTTGAATATACGGTACATGTAGATATATATTCCAAAAATAGCCTTCTAAATCTTTTTTAAATAAAAAAAAAAAGAAATAAATATGATGTTTTAAAGATATACGTTTGTAGATTTTCTAAATGAGCAATCAAAAGGTTGAAACTATTTTTAATTAAATTTTTAATAGCTAAAGAGATTTATTTTAAAGCATTTTTCTCTCAGAGCGGCATGTGTCTCTTAAATATCAAAGTTGTCGTAGTTACTCATGTCTCTTTCTCTTAAAATTAACTTTATGCAGGGAAAATGATATTCAAATAAAAAGAATAACAAACACGTAATATTATTTAGATTTATTTGATTTAGATAAGGCGACAAGAGACAATTTTTTTACTTTTATGAAAGGTTTCTGCCAAAACTATGAACCTTTCCCTCGAAAATAAAAAAAATATATATATAGGGTCTATATGGGTCATTCCATGCCAAATCGACAAATTTTTTTCCTGACCCCCGCGGATTTCGCTGAAAATTTCCTATTTTTTTCTACCCCTTAAAAGACATTTTTGAGAATTTTTTCAAATTTTTTTACCCAACTAAAAAAAAGTTATGGATTTTTTGAAAAAAAAAACCGCTCTTTTTTTCAAATAACTATAACTTTTTTTTAAAATTGATATTTCGTAACCCCGCAAGGCTATAAAAATTTTGTTTTTTAATGTAGTTTTCAGAAAAAAATACAAAAATTATTTCAGAAGCCCGGATATATGAAATATTTCAGTTTTTTTGAAAAACCCCTAATTTTATTTCGACCATTTTTTTTTTTTTTAATTTTTTTAACTCAAAATAAACTTCAACTAATTCTACAATTATCCCCCTAATTTCAAGATGTGCCGACGATTGCTTCTATTTTTTTTTTGAAATTTGGTTTATTTTTTACGTAACTTTTTTTATGAAATTTTTTCAGCTTTCGGGTGAAACTTTAGAAGTTGAAAAATGATATTTTATTCGAAAATTTTAAGTCATCATACTAAAAATTGTTGTTTTTTCAGTCTCGTACTTTACCGACAAAAAATCAATTTTTAGTATGATGACTTTTTTTAGTTGGGTAAAAAAATTTGAAAAAATTCTCAAAAATATCTTTTAAGGGGTAGAAAAAGATAGGAAATTTTCAGCGAAATCCGCGGGGGTCAGGAAAAAAATTTGTCGATTTGGCAAGGAATGACCCATATATATATATATAGGGCTACATATATAACAAATTTTGGGGAAAATAGTTATTTCGTTGGCGTAACATGCCTTGCATGAGGCCACCGGACAATAACTACCCCAACACTAATAGTCCAGTCAAATTAGACTTTTAGGTTTGCAAAAATTCCCATAGAGCTGAAAATTGGTATGCATGTTCAGAATACTATTATAAATGAATTGTGAAAAGTCCCCATCGGTCCCCCCTTGTGCAAAAAATTTTATTGATGGGGAAAGTTTGCAAAAATAGGTTTTTCGCGTTTTTCAGCTAAACGGTGAGTTGTACAGCAAAAATAGTTCAGACAAAAATTGTCTATCATCCGATTTTATACAAAAAATGTCTCTACACTTTTTTTTTATAAGTATTACCATTTCCGTGATATAACGGTTCAAAGAATTGAAAAAATTATTTT
This sequence comes from Euborellia annulipes, assembly GCA_023213315.1. Taxonomy (NCBI): domain Eukaryota; kingdom Metazoa; phylum Arthropoda; class Insecta; order Dermaptera; family Anisolabididae; genus Euborellia; species Euborellia annulipes. The sequence goes on from JAKCPI010027136.1 coordinate 2,978, forward strand.
ATTCGTAGAATGCACGGCACACTAGGGTGCCCCTTATTTTTGATTTTTATTTTTTTTTTTTTTTTTAGTTATACCCTTTAATTTTTTTTACTTATATTATAAAACACTCGTAAATGAAATGTGACCCCATTCGGAATTCATTTACCCGCCCCGACCGTCTTGGGCGGGATTTTGAATTCTCATTTTGTTTATTATATTAAAAAATATCCACAAATCAAATTTTACGTCAATCGGAGTTCATTTAGCGTCCCCCCCCCCCCGAACCCCCTGTGAAAAAATTTCGAAATTTTTTTTTTACCGATAGAGGCTAAATTTTGCGGAATTTTTTAATTTTTTCCCCTTCCTGCGGGAAAATTTTATTTTATTTTTGCGGAACCAAATTTTCCCGTCACGTGGGAAATTTTTTTCTCGGACATTAAAATTATTTTTTGTTTCGCGGACCATTTACCGCCCCTTTGTGAGTAACGCCCGGGGCATGATGACCCCCCCCCCCCCCTTGCACCCCTCGCTACGCCACTGCATTTGTCTTTTGACTCCATCGGCATGAAGGCTTTAGCAGCTTCGTCAAAGTTATATATATATAATTGATAATTCATTCACCTATGACCCATTTTGAATGTATCCAACCGGAAATGGACATTCCCATTCATACATACGATATATGCATCGTAAAATTCTCTTTTTAAAAAACGAAATCAATATAAGAAGACGTTGCCAATGTGGGTGAAGAGGGGAGATTTTGATCAAATCCTCTACTGCGAATATTCTATTCACGAATTCTTTCAAATAAGAAAAAAAAAAAAACTCAGGGGATAAAAGAATTTAATGTCTGCCACGCGACTGAAATTGTATATACTTAAATGCTATTCGTGCCGAAAGAATTTGAAATTCAATTTACGTTTCGGAGTAAAAGAGAAAAGCTTCTTCTTTTTTTTCAAATAGAATAAATCTTTTTCATATATATCCTATCGAACAAATCGATCTCTCTAATATATATTCAAAATCTTGGCAAGTAATCTGTAAATGTAGATGAGGTTTTTTCTTTTGTCAAATTTTTTTCAGGCTGGAGGAGGGGAGGGAGGGAGGGAAGGCAGTGATTGTTTAAGCCCCCCCCCTCCTCATTGAAGAAAAAAATTAAGAATTTTAAAACTGGTGTCTGTGTTTTACAACGAGTCCACACGGGTGGTGGGTCACCGATTTTTTTCAAACTCATAGGATTTGAAGATTAGTATCTGGACATCAATTTCCTAAAGCAGTACGATGCACTACTCAAGAACACTTAAGAAAATCGACTTTGAAGACTATCAAGATTTCCGAGTTCTATAAATTTGGATAATTTTATATGTAAACAGTGTCTGGTAGCCGAGAGAGTAAGAGCAACAGACTAGTAAACAAGGAGTACCTAGTTCGATGCTTGTTGGGGACATTTTTTTATTTTTTTATTTTAATTCTTTATCCGTATATACAGTATCTCTCATATTAACATTTATAAAATTGAAATTAAATTAACAAATATTTTTTCAATATAAATTTACAGCAATAATAGTCTCGAGTTCAAAGATTCATTTTCTGTTCTGGGAGTGACAGTTACATCTGATCTCTCCTGGAGCAACCACATCTCTTCTGTGGTTAAATCTACTGCAAGGAAATTGGGTTTCCTATTCAAAACGAAGCGTTACTTTTCCTCCCAACAACTCCTAATCCTCTATAAAGCCCAAATTCGGCCGTGTCTTGAATATTGTTCCCACCTTTGGCGAGGGGCGTCGAAAGACGCTCTCTCCTCCTTGGAAGCCATACAGAGGCGTGCAATTAGACTGATAGGTGATTCTACCCTTACTGCATCCTTACAGTCACTAGATCATAGAAGAAGAGTATCTGCACTATCTCTCTTCTACAGGTATTACCATGGTCAATGCTCTGCCGAATTAAAATCAATTATCCCACCCAATGCAACATATTCACGGAACACAAGAGAGGCATCTTCCCAGCATCCCTATGCTGTTCAGATCACGACTAACAGAACAAAACAATTTCATTCTTCCTTTGTCCCCATGACCTCCCGTGATTGGAACAAGCTCCCTGCGTCTATCTTCCCCAAAACCTACAATCTTCAGACTTTCAAGTCTAACCTCAACAGGCATCTTCTCAGTTCCCGCAGTTGAGTTTCCCCTTTATGCTTCTCCTTTTGTTTTTATTTTCTTCCTGGCTGCATGTGACTATTGGTCATTATAGGTCTTCGGACCTTATGCACCCATTCCAAAAAAAAAAAAAAAAAAAAAAAAAAAAATTAACATCTTGCTACTAGTTTTTACCGCCGTGTTGTTTTATCGATTAAAGTCTTATATGGCCTAAGTTGCCGAAAAGTGCATGTGTGTGTGATTGGAAAAGTGTGAGTGTTTAAAAAAAAAAAGATATATGAAAATATATGCAAGACGACTCGACTCGTCTTATTTAACAACAAGGTCTTTTTTTTTTTTTATACCAAATTTCAATTTATTATAAATACTCGTATTTTCAGTGTGTAACGACTGGTAATTAAAAATAAAAGATGTTAATCTATATTGAAAAAAATATTTGTTAATTTAATTTCAATTTTATAAATGTTAATATGAGAGATACTGTATATACGGATAGAGAATTGAAATAAAAAAAAAAATGTCCCCAACTAGCATCGTACTATCGACTGCTTGTTTAATAGACTGTTGCGTTTACTCTCACGGCTACCAGGCACTGTTGACATATAAACAAAATTATCCAAACTTATAGAACTCGGAACTCTTGATAGTCTTCAAAGTCAATTTTCTTGAGTGTTCTTGAGTAGTGCACCGTACTGCTTTAGGAAATTGATGTCCGGATACTAATCTTCAAATTCTATGAGTTTGAAAAAATCGGTGACCCACCACCCGTGGGGACTCGTTGTTAGTAAAATTAAATAATTAAATGTTCCCTTCTCTTATTCAAATATTTCAAGTAACTTTCTTTCTCGTCCGTTATAAAATTAACATTTAAGCCAATTTTATTGTTATTGTGGCCAGCAAAACAAAGAGAATTAAATTCGCTTAAGTCACGCGTCCTTATGGCCTCCAGAGTCATTAATAATACCTTAAATAGCCTTTAAAGAATATGAGTGCACATAAAGCAAATGATTGCCCCTTTATGATAACGCTCTAGTATATTTTCTTAATCAGGAAATCAAAAAAGGAAAAAAAAAAGAACGTTTTTATAATATACGAGGTTTGGGTATTTTCTTCTTCGGAATTTTTATGTCTTTCTTTAGATGTTTTTCCGCACTTTTTGCAATTTTTTTTAATATAATAGAATACTAGCCGCGCCGTCCTCCTTGGGCCCTCACCTAGGATTTTCCCATTTTATTATTTATTTTATTCATTAGCTTCCCGAGTAAAAATTTGGTCGCACCAGATTTTTTGTGTCGACATATATTTAGTTGCTCTTAGCACTTTAGTTCTAAACTTGACCACGCGTTGATTCATAGATGGCACTGAGCTACGAATGCTTCCACATCAGTGAAATGTACTTCAAACGATTTCCACGAAAAATTTCACTGATATACATTTAAAAGAGCATCTAAAAAATAGTTGATTTATGAATTTTAAACAAAAACGTTGGGCGAATTTTGAAAAAATAGAAAAAAAACTGAAAAAGTATATAAGTAAAGTACTAGTACTTTTTGGCCAATTTTGTTCAAAACCTTATTTTCAGCCCTTGGAGGAGGTGCTTAACTTAAATATAAAATTTCAACCTCGTAGTTCTTTTACTTCCTGAGATATTTTGTTCACAAGTACACACAGACAAACCATGTCGCTAAAACCACTTTTTTGGATTCAGGGGATCTTAAAACGTGAAGACACTTCAAAATATCTACATCGAATTTTTGACATGAATCAAATACTTTCTCTCTATATATTTAATATATAGGGTAGAGAAAGTAAAAATGATTAAAATGATCGAGAGGGATCCACACGCCCGCAGCAGGTCTGCATAGTGAACTTTTAGGGACACAGACGTCCGTACCAAAGACACATGTTTTTTATCTGGTCTCTTTCGATGTACTATGTGTGTCCCTGGTGTGGACGTGAGTGTCCCTAAAGGTTCACTATGTAGACCTGCTGCGGGGGTGTGGATCCCTCGAACACTTTTAATCATTTTTACTCGAGTTTTCACATTAATTCAGTTTGTTTTTCAATGGAGAAAGTTTCCATTTTCAAAAAAATATATTGACCTTCCTCCAATTGGGGATTTGGGAACTAGGACTCTCATTAAAGGCATCTTTAAAAAATTTATTTTCGAAATAGCTTAAATAAAGCCTGGCAGAGAGAGATACAGGCGGACTTAACGAAAAAAAGCACTACAAGTTCGCGGATAATGTCTTAGGTCCTCGAAATATCACTGAGAAATTATTTTTATTTTGTATTTTACTTGTAGCCATTATCCTAATAATCTCACGAAAGTTAGGCTGATATAAATAAAAGCCGATATAAATTACTTAGTAATGTAACTCAAATTATTTTGCTTGTAATAATTTATTTATTCCAATCTACAAATTAATTATAACAACTAAAGAGGGGGGCTTTGAAAAATTTGTTTGGGAACCATTGGTCTACATATCGCTCATTTGCTGGAAGAGTGTCATAAATCAAAATTTCTATTTTTTCAGATCAAAAAATAAATAAAATGGTAACACATTTATATAGAAATTCGAATTAAAAATGGTAGCTATACAAATCTTTTTCTTTCTTTTTATCTGAAACATAGGCGTAGCCTCGGGAGGGGGGTTCAACCTTCCCACCCCGTATTAAATATTTCTGGTTATGCTTATGAAATAAATTAAGTCAATAAAGAAGTTTTAAAAAAATTTGCGATTCAAAAAAATTAGATATTTTGCTGCGAGTATGAACTCAATAAGGACGATTTTTGAATTATAACGATTTTCCAGCAAATGAGCGATTATTATTCAAATAAATACGATTATCATCTTTAAAATTAAATATACAAATTAAATACTAGGTTATTTGTTTCAAAGGCTTTATTAATTAAAAATTAACACTTGCTACGTATTTCGACAATTTCTTTTCATGTGGATAAAAGAAGAAATGGTATCGACACAGGTATAACACTTCTGATGATGACAAGGAATTGTCGAAATACGTATCAAGTGTTAATTTTTAATTAATAAAACCTTTGAAACAAATAACCTAGTATTTAATTTGTATAATTAGTTTTAATTTACAAAATGTTTCAACGATAACTTACGGTCGAAAGTTTAAATCTTAAATCATCGATTAACTTAATTGAATAATAAAAATCATTTAAAACAAACAAAAAATTTTAGGATAATGGAGTTATTTTCATTAAAAATAATTTTTATTATTGCATGAAAGAGTTTTCATTCTTTCGTTTTATCAAGAGATTATTTTCTGGTTAGAAATCTCATTAAATATTCCACGAAATTGTTTTTATCGTTTTGTTTGCAGAGAGAGAGAGAGAGAAGAAAGAGCTTATGTAGAGATTTGTGAAGGGGTATTTTTTGTGTATGGCAAATCTTGTTACTTAAACATAGCTTTGTTTGACCACAATGAATCGGATCAAAGCAACATGGAATAATGGATTGTTTAGTAGGAAAATAATAATATTCTATTCTACAGATATATTGGATATAAACCACAATTAATTTTATATTGGGGATGCAGTGATTAGTTTTGGTAAATAAATAAATTTGCGGTGCCATCAATCAATAGAAGTCAGTTTGCGAGTGCCCCTCGCGCATAGACAACCGAATCTCTGAGTCGTCAAAACAGTAGCCTAAGGAGCAGGCGTTGACTCAAAAATTTGCAATTTTTCAAAGTGTACAAAATTTAAATTAAACTTATAATCCAGTACTTAAAAAAGGTAATATAAGATTGAAGTTAATAGTTTATATAGAAATGAAAAATCGAATTTATCTGACTTTTAGAAGGATTAAGGACCAGTGCCGTAACAAAGGCGGGAACAAAGGGGCGTCTTGTTGGGCGTCCCAAATCGCCCTCACCTAATTTCAAAATCCCCATATCCGTTTGAGAGATTCAGGGTTAACTTTGTCGTAAAATCAAGCTCGCCAAACCCACTAACAAAAATTTGAATAAATTAAACCTATTACAATTTTAATCTTTTTTTTTTTAGGCATTTTCGGCATTTGAGGTCATTTATTTCAATTGATTGGATTGTTCAATTGAAAAAAATTTCTTGCCAAGGACGAGATGTGGTTTAAATAAATTCATCTGGAGGGCTCGCTGGTGTAGCGGGCCAGGATGTCGGCTTCTACAAAGGAAATCCGCGTTAAAACCCTGGGCCTAGAGGGATTCTTTGATTCAATAAAAATATTTATGGGGAGGTGGGGGTGTTTGCTGGTATATCGAACTAGGGTGTCGGCTTCTACAAAGAAGATCCCTGTTCAAATCCTTGGCGTAAGTGCCGGGATTTTTTATTAAATAAAAATATTTGTTTAGTGTAAGCAGATCCTCAAGCGGGCACTGGATTGGAATAGTGGATCTCACCACAATAGCTTCCAGGCAACTCTACGAAGAGAGGGAGTTGCTGTGACATCCCGTCCTGGTGGAAGGGACGCAAAAGAAGATTCCCTCTCAGTGATGCATTCTTCGAAAGGAGTGGGCTTACACGCCGGTGCTGAGGGAGTCCCTCCTCAACTAGGACATCCTCCACAGCATAGAAGAGGTTGGATACAAAGGAACCGGTTGGAACCAGAAATAACGATTAGTTCTTTTAGCTAGAGAAGAAAGCAGTTAGGAGGAGCTAGAGATAGGAAATGATGTAGCTTCACGGGGTGCCGGTAGATGGCTACGGCCGAGGCCGGTTGGATTTGAGGTGTGTCTTCGCACCTCGGGTAAATAAACGGGGATCCCGATGGAAATTTCAAATAATGTTAGCTGCGAATCTTTAAAATGGAATGGAATAAATCCCTTGTATTTCTATGGGAAAAACCAACGCCATCTCTTGCCGCCTAGAGTAACTCTGTAGTGAATGGTCTTCTAACGGCTTTTCGAGACGCGCACCTTAAATTAAATGTATATGTTTACAAAACGCCTTTTTCTCCAAATATTCAATTCCAGTCTTTCGCCACTCAGTATTCTCAGCAGGCGATATTAATTACATCATATATTCATTTTCCAAATTTCAACGTTTCTATCATTTTAAAGATTGTTAGTTATAAAGCAATTGTTCTAAAAATTGTGCAGAGACTTAATTGATTTTTGATTGATGGTAGGCCTAATGATCGCTCAAAAATAGACCAAGAGAGTAAGAGAGAGAGGTTTCAAAGCGTTTAATGTGTATTTGTGTGTATATATGTGCGCATGTGTGATATAGGGAGAGTATGGTGGCGGGGTAGGGGAGTTGGAATCGAGTGGCATCCTTTGTCTTTGATGTTTGCCGCCCCCTGTCGACAGCTGCCACTTGGATCTAGAGATTGAGAAAAAGGAAAAGCAAAACTAACTGAGAACTGCCCGAAGTATCCTTGTACACCTGCCTTACTTTGTCTCTTGTATCAAGCATGAATGAAAAGCAAAACCATCAGCTCGATTCATTAATCA
>JAKCPI010027137.1:0-19759 GCA_023213315.1 Euborellia annulipes
TTCATTCTTTTGTCTTTGACAATGGAAATAATGGAACACAGAGCGTTCGCCGCAGGCGAACCGGAGCGTGAGACATTTTTGTGGATTTTTTGATTTTTCATTGATTTCTCTTTGGCAATGGAAATAAAGGAACAGCGAGGGTTCGCCGTAGGCGAACCGGAGCGAAAGACTTTTTTTGTGTTTTTTTCGATTGTTTACCTTTTGAAATTTTGTGTACGTTCATCAAAATCAAAACAAAGGGAGACATTTTTTTTCTTAAATATGGCGAAATCAAGGTCTTTAAATAACCTCTTTTAACCTCTCATTTCTTTGACAGATGACAGTTTTGACTTTTTGGTGCCCAACGAGTTGCGTCATCACCATCAACATACTCTTTGATGAAATATTATGATTACTCTTTGTGATTTAATTTTAATTCTTTTAGTTTCAAACATTTTTTCCATATATTAAATATTAAAATTATATTTATTTTTTTGTCTTTTTTGTGGATTTTTTGATTTTTCATTGTTTTCTTTTTGGCAATGGAAATAAACGAACAGCGAGGGTTCACCGCAGGAGAACCGGATTTTTTGATGCTTCATTGATTTCTCTTTGGCAATGGCAAAAAAGGAAGGCGAGGGTTCGCCACAGGTGAACCGGAGCCTAAAATTTTGATAAGGGGCCTAAATAAAAATCCTGAAATTTTATAAAATTTCATTAAATCTTTTGTTTATCATTTTGATTGCAACCCATCTATTTAGATTCTGCCAACATAACATAAATAAAAATCCTAAAATTTTATAAACATATAAAAATAGGCCAAATAAATAATTTGTTTATAATAACTAAAAATTGAACAAATGGATTATCAGAATCATAAGAGTTTAATAAAGAAAGGTTAATGGAAATACAATAAAAATGAAACTTCTTCCTGTTTTCTTTTTTCTTTTGGAAAATTTAGAGTAGATAGATTTTATCTTGGTTTTCTTTTTTTCCAATGAAGAAGAAAGAACTAAGAAAGGAAAATAGAAAGAGTAATTTAGTAAATTATAAAAAATAAATGATAAGAACGAGTATGGAAATGAAATTTTTTATATTTGACTTTATATATATAGAGATATATAGGTAATGTAGTTGATATCACCATTATACAATGGTGGTTGCAATGGTTGGTGCAGGATGTAGGCTGAGCGTATGTATGTATGATTAAAAGAGTGCGAAAATGTGAAAGATGAATTAGAAAAAGTTAGAGTAAAAATGAATTGTGGATAAAAGAAGTTGAAGTCATAGAAGAAGACGTTAAGTCACAAAAGAAGACGTTAAGTCATAAAGGAAGACGTTAAGTCATAAAAGAAGACTTTAAGTAACAAAAGAAGACGTTAAGTCATAAAAGAAGACGTTAAGTCACAAAAGAAGACGTTAAGTCACAAAAGAAGACGTAAAGTCATAAAAAAAACACGGGGGGTCTGGGGGGCTATGCCCCCCAGTGGGGGGTCTGGGGGGCGGAGCCCCCGCTAGCCACGCAGGGTGAGCGAAGCGTAGCGCAGCGAAGCGTAGCGAGCTCTGGGTGGCTAGTCTCTATATAATAAGATATTAAGGAATCTCTAAGGACCTGTTGATTCACTCCTTTGTTTACATCTTTATTTTTTTACTTTTCTTTTCTATATTGACTACAACTATTGAATTTTCTTTTTTAGTACACCACAACTTTTTATTTCTAATCATTCTCTATTCATTAATTTTTCCAATTCCTTATAGTTTTTTTTAAAAATGTTCCCTACCACGATTTTTTCCATTTGTTTACCTTTTGAAATTTTATTTATCCCCCTGTCATTACCGTTGCTAAGGTCTTCTCTTTATAGTCTTTTTGATTTTTTTTTTCATCTTTTCTGACTTAACTTTTCTAAATTTTTGTTCTTGGGCACTCTATTTAATTATTTTTTAAATTTTTTAATTCATTTTTAAACATTTTATTCCCTTTTTTAAAAAAAAGTGACAATTTCAAGTTTGAATATATAATGTTTACATTCTATCAAAGTCAAAACAAAAAGTGGTCATTTTTTTTCTTAAATATGGAGAAATAACCTCTTTTAACCTCGCATTTCTTTGACAGATGACAGCTTTGACTTTTTGGCGCCGGACGAGTTGCGTCATCACCATCAACATATTCTTTGATGAAATATTATAATTACTCTTTGTGATTCAATGTTTATTCTTTTATTTTTAAACATTTTTTCCATATATTAAATATTAAATTTATATTTATATTTTTTTGCGGATTTTTTGATTTTTCATTGATTTCTCTTTGACAATGGAACTAAACGAACAGCGAGGGTTCGCCGCAGGCGAACCGGAGCGTAAGACTTTTTTTGCGGATTTTTTGATTTTTCATTGATTTCTCTTTGACAATGGAACTAAACGAACAGCGAGGGTTCGCCGCAGGCGAACCGGAGCGTAAGACTTTTTTTTGCGGATTTTTTGATTTTTCACTGATTTCTCTTTGACAATGGAAATAAAGGAACAGCGAGGGTTCGCCGCAGGCGAACCGGAGCGTAAGGCTTTTTTTGCGGATTTTTTGATTTTTCACTGATTTCTCTTTGGCAATGGAACTAAACGAACACTTTTTTTGCGGATTTTTTGATTTTTCATTGATTTCTCTTTGACAATGGAACTAAACGAACAGCGAGGGTTCGCCGCAGGCGAACCGGAGCGTAAGACTTTTTTTTTGCGGATTTTTTGATTTTTCACTGATTTCTCTTTGACAATGGAAATAAAGGAACAGCGAGGGTTCGCCGCAGGCGAACCGGAGCGTAAGGCTTTTTTTGCGGATTTTTTGATTTTTCACTGATTTCTCTTTGGCAATGGAACTAAACGAACACTTTTTTTGCGGATTTTTTGATTTTTCATTGATTTCTCTTTGACAATGGAACTAAACGAACAGCGAGGGTTCGCCGCAGGCGAACCGGAGCGTAAGACTTTTTTTGCGGATTTTTTGATTTTTCACTGATTTCTCTTTGAGAATGGAAATAAAGGAACAGCGAGGGTTCGCCGCAGGCGAACCGGAGCGTAAGGCTTTTTTTGCGGATTTTTTGATTTTTCACTGATTTCTCTTTGGCAATGGAACTAAACGAACACTTTTTTTGCGGATTTTTTGATTTTTCATTGATTTCTCTTTGACAATGGAACTAAACGAACAGCGAGGGTTCGCCGCAGGCGAACCGGAGCGTAAGACTTTTTTTGCGGATTTTTTGATTTTTCACTGATTTCTCTTTGACAATGGAAATAAAGGAACAGCGAGGGTTCGCCGCAGGCGAACCGGAGCGTAAGACTTTTTTTGCGGATTTTTTGATTTTTCATTGATTTCTCTTTGACAATGGAACTAAACGAACAGCGAGGGTTCGCCGCAGGCGAACCGGAGCGTAAGACTTTTTTGCGGATTTTTTGATTTTTCACTGATTTCTCTTTGGCAATGGAACTAAACGAACAGCGAGGGTTCGCCGCAGGCGAACCGGAGCGTAAGACTTTTTTTGCGGATTTTTTGATTTTTCATTGATTTCTCTTTGACAATGGAAACAAAGGAACAGCGAGGGTTCGCCGCAGGCGAACCGGAGCGTAAGACTTTTTTTGCGGATTTTTTGATTTTTCATTGATTTCTCTTTGGCAATGGAACTAAACGAACAGCGAGGGTTCGCCGCAGGCGAACCGGAGCGTAAGACTTTTTTTGCGGATTTTTTGATTTTTCACTGATTTCTCTTTGACAATGGAAATAAAGGAACAGCGAGGGTTCGCCGCAGGCGAACCGGAGCGTAAGACTTTTTTGCGGATTTTTTGATTTTTCATTGATTTCTCTTTGACAATGGAACTAAACGAACAGCGAGGGTTCGCCGCAGGCGAACCGGAGCGTAAGACTTTTTTTTGCGGATTTTTTGATTTTTCATTGATTTCTCTTTGACAATGGAACTAAACGAACAGCGAGGGTTCGCCGCAGGCGAACCGGAGCGTAAGACTTTTTTTTGCGGATTTTTTGATTTTTCATTGATTTCTCTTTGACAATGGAACTAAACGAACAGCGAGGGTTCGCCGCAGGCGAACCGGAGCGTAAAAGTTTTTTTTGTGGATCTTTAAGTCACAAAAGAAGACGTTAAGTCATAAAAGAAGACGTTAAGTCATAAAAGAAGACGTTAAGTCACAAAAGAATACGTTAAGTCATAAAAAAACACGGGGGGTCTGGGGGGCCATGCCCCCCAGTGGGGGTCTGGGGGCAAAGCCCCCAGCTAGCTTACAAGGAGCGAGCGAAGCGAAGCGCTTGTAAGCTAGTTGGAAAAAAAAATTTTAAATGCCTAAAAAGTTCTAAAGGGGACCCCCTTTTGAATCTAAATTAACATACAAATCCCTATAGGAAATTAACATTGTTCCTATGCGAAGATAAGGTGGAAAGGGAATTTAAAAAGAGTAGAGAGAGACGATAATGTTTGCAAGTGAGAGAGAGACATATATGTTTTCTTTGAAACAATTAAAGACACAAATAAATTTAAAAAAAAAAAATGGGAATTTAAATAATAATTGATTTTTTAATCTAATAAAAAGAAAAAGATTTAAATTCCGTTACCATGGCAACCATTTCTATCTTTCCTATGAAGAACAAGAGTAAAGTGGTCTTCAGAAGATTTCAACGGCAAAATGAGAATATACATTTTAAAGAGCATCTAAAAAATAGTTCATTTATGAATTTTAAAAAAAATCCTTGGAGGGAATTTTGAGAAAATCGAAAAAAACTGAAAAAGTACATCAGTAAAGTACTAGTACTTTTTGGCCGATTTTGTTCAAAAGCTTATTTTGAGATTCTTCAAAGGTACCTAAGTTAAATATAAAATTTCAATCCGCTAGCTCAACTCCTTCATGCTAAAAAAATGGTTCCACACACACAGACACACACACACACAGACCAATTTGCGGGACCAACTTTTTTGGACTCAGGGGACCTCAAAACATGTATATTCATCAAAATCTCGACATCGAATTTTTGACATGATCGCAATACTTTCTCTCTCTATATATTTCATATATAGGGTAAGAGAAAGTAAAACAGTCATAAGCTTAGTTGAAAAGAGCTTTAAATACTCATAAGTTGTTGAAATGTCTATATATCGCCTGCTGAGAATCATCGTGGCGAAAGTCAGCAAATTCAATTTTTGAATAAAGCCAAACGATTTGAAAACGTCTTCTCCTTTGAGCAGCAAAAATATATTTCCATTCTTTGCTATTGATTCTGGCCTATTCAATTGTTGCTCGGCTATTTAAATGCATATGTTTATAAAAGTTTCAAACGCCTTCCCTCGAATTGTTGAATTTCGGACTTTCGCCACTATGTTTCTCAGCAGGCGCTATGAGCATTTCAAGCTGGTTCCAACTTTAGTACCGGGTACAGCATTTTACTAGAAAGAATAAGGCTATATTGAAATACAAATTTTATAAATACAAAAAAAAATCCTCAGAAATGAAGTTATCTTCAATTATTTTAAAAATTAGTCCAGCATGAAAGGATGTTTAACTGTATTTGACTTTTTCAATTATAAATATCTCATTAGAGAATATAGATGTCATAAAATTTCGAGTTAATTTATTCCTTATTAAATTATCTATTATTTTCTTGTTGGCTTTTTTTATGTTTCTTTAAATATCACGGAAACGAAGAAAGATTATTAAAAAAATTTTATTATAATTTACTTTACTAATTATTATTGAGATTATCGGTTTAAAATTTATGTTTTTATGCAACATTCAACGATAAGAAAAAATTTTAAGAAGCTTCTTGCCAGTAGATAATTGATTATTGATTTAAGAATTTTTTTAGACTTAATTTATGCCTATTTTTAAGATAACTTCCAAATTATTTTGTATTTATTATTAAATTACAATTTCGTAATTTTCTAATTCATGAGTGATATTTATTTTGTTGATCTTTGATTAAGATAGGTGTGATTATTTGTGTGTAATTTTATGTTCCTACTATTATTATAATATTGAGTTAGGTGACCTTTTTACTTTCTCGTATAGAATATAAAGAGAAAGTATTGTAATCGTAAGAAAGAAGAGGGATAAGAAATATCAGAATTCCACTGTATTATACCAGCCATCCTCACTGGGGGAGGGGGGGGGGGCATGGGACCAGCTATCCTCCGGTAGGCCTGGAAAGCCCCATACTTTCTCAATTTTTCTTGGGGCAAGGAACTTTCTGGAGGGGGGGGGGGCACGAGCCTTTTGGGGAGGGGGGGAGGGCAGGACCCGCCCGGCACCCCCTAGTTACGCCCATGCATACAGGTGTCATTAAAAAACATGTAAATATGAACAAATGAATTTGTGAAACAAGAGCATCTAATAAATAATTGATTTTTTGAATTTTAATCAAAATCGTTGCAGCGAATTTTGAGAAAAATATGGGGAATGACTTCCCCGAGACTTTCTCGTATATTCTTTGGGAATTACGTCTGGGTGTGTGTGTGTGTTTAAACACGATTGCTTAAAAACCAAAGCAGCTAGATCGATGAAACTTGGTATATGCTCCTTACACTAAAATTGTAGATTTCTATCAACTTTTGGAGTAAATACGTCACTTGGAAGTAGTACTTACCTAAAAAGTTTTTTCCAAAATTTTGAAATTTTCAATTTTTTTGTTATATTATGATAAAATACTCAATTTTAAAAAGTTTTTATTCTTTGACATTTTTTCGAAAACTGAATAGTTTTTGAAATAATCACAGAAGAAATAGAAAATATTCGTTAATTTTGATAAAAAATCAAAAAAAAATCATACAGGTGTCATTAAAAAAAGGGTAAATATAAACAAATGAATTTGTGAAACAAATGAATTTGTTTATATTTACCCTTTTTTAATGACACCTGTATGATTTTGTTTTGATTTTTTATCAAAATTAACGAATATTTTCTATTTCTTCTGTGATTATTTCAAAAACTATTCAGTTTTCAAAAAAATGTCAAAGAATAAAAACTTTTTAAAATTGAGTATTTTATCATAATATAACAAAAAAAATTGAAAATTTCAAAATTTTGGAAAAAACTTTTAGGTAAAGTACTACTTCCAAGTGACGTATTTACTCCAAAAGTTGATAGAAATCTACAATTTTAGTGTAAGGAGCATATACCAAGTTTCATCGATCTAGCTGCTTTGGTTTTTAAGCAATCGTGTTTACACACACACACACACGCCCCCCCCACACACACACAGACATAATGCCAAAAATGTTTTTTTTTTGGACTCAGGGAGGTCTAAAACGTGGAGAAACATCAAAATCTCGAAGTCGAATTTTTTTACGATTACATAACTTTCTCTATACGAGAAAGTAATAAAAAAAAAACTGAAGAAGTACATCAGTAAAGTACTAGTACTCTTTAGCCGATTTTGATTAAAAGCTTATTTTTTTTAGGCATATATACTGTATCTAACGGTTTCTAGCTTATTATAAGAATAATAATTTTAGATGAAGAGATTGATGTCTTTAGAAATAATCTTTATTGATTAAATTCTAAAGAATCCTTCTGCATATCCTTTAAGACAGAGACCTTTTCCCCTCTCCAGTCTTAGGCGTATTCTTTCTTCTATTTTACATTGGAATGATACGAAACACCCTCTATACCTTATATGCTATATAGTATATAACACCTATTGCATAAAATTCAATTATAGTCTTTCAGATTCGAATTCGCTAATTTTTTTCTAGTTTTCATCTTTTTATCTGCTGCCATCTGGTCTGCACCTCATTGATGGAAAATAGCTAAAATATTGCTGATCAAAAGAAATAAAGGGGAGTGAAAGAAACTTGGAAGTCATCACCATAAATTAACCAAGATCATGAAACGAACTCGAAAGTCGAATTCCGTTAAGAGATTCAAAATGCAGCGATGACTTTGCTCCCCTCCCCTCTCTTTGTGCTCATTATATTGGAATTACATCATGGACCAAAAATAACCATAATGACGAGAATTTAAAGATATACCTAAATTAACGATTTAATCAACGTCAAGATAAAAAATAGCATATTCAGGGAGTCGTACCTCCTCAAAAATGGAACGCCCTGCATATTATTGCATATTTTGATTTTACAGTCAATTTTAGTATGACTTTATGTCATGCAATGTATTCTAAAACAAACCGTTTAGCCGCAAATCGGGCTTTTGTGAAAAACTGCTTTCTGAAAAAATTTGAATATCACGCGAACCATAAAACTTAGGGGACTGTTCGTTTGTGATGTCATTAAACATGAAATGTACTAATGTAGACCAAATGGGTAACCCGGGATTATTCTTTTTCGAAAGCAATGCACTGACAAATTTAAAAAATTTTGAGGACCTTTAAAAATTAATATTTTATGTTGAAAATTTGAGGTACATTTTTTTTTCGTCTATAAAATTCTACCGTAACGAGAAAAAAAATAAAAAAAAAAAAGAAATCTATTTTTGATGAATTTTGAAATTTTCAAAAAAAAACATTTTCTAGCTCGGGCCCTCCATTGTACTGAAAAAGATCAGGCATTGTGCCGGTTGAAATATTTACAAAATAAAATTTTGTTAGAGTGGTCCATTTAAAGTTAGTGTTTTAATTTCCGTAAATTCCTAGTTTTAAATTCGTTTGAGAGCCCCCCCCCCCCACTCTTTAATTTCAAAGGATGATTTTATCTAAAATAAATAAGATTAGCAAGAATTTTATTGTGTACATTTCTTTGTGAATATTTCTATTAGTACACAACACATATAACAGGAATACATTTAAAAAATTGTTATCATTTTTTTTTATCATTTTGGTAAATTATATTTCTTTCTAGCCACAAATCTCCGTAACAACGAATAAGAAGAAGACCTGATTGAAAAGACGGAAATGGACACAAACAGTTAATATCCAAAGAAGATCATTCCTTAACACAATGCTGTTACGCACGTGCGCATTTCGCCTTTAAATTGGGAAAGAGAGGGGCGGAGGGAGAAAATTCCACTCCTAATAAATAAAATATTAATTTGGATTTATTAGTGAAATTCCTAAGGGAGAGTGAAACAATCTGCAACTAGGTACGCCCTTCATTTATTATTTCGCGAGGATGGGAGTCGATGGCTTGAAGGGTTTGGACAGGTAAAATGAGGGAGGGAGGGGGGAGGAATAATATTCTCTTTTATTTAACTAAATATTGAATATGACACAGGTTTATTTCCTTATCGATAAGGGAACCACAAAGGGTGGTTTAAAATGAGAATCTCAAAATATGTTTAATTAGCCTACTTAAGTCTAATTCGTCAGGCGATAAATGATTTTAAAAATGTAATAAAGAAAATAGATGATTTCTTCTAGAAAAAATAAATAAAAAACTCTCAATAAGCTTTATTATTCATTAAC
Source organism: Euborellia annulipes (assembly GCA_023213315.1). Classification (NCBI taxonomy): domain Eukaryota; kingdom Metazoa; phylum Arthropoda; class Insecta; order Dermaptera; family Anisolabididae; genus Euborellia; species Euborellia annulipes. Next base: position 9,383 of record JAKCPI010027137.1, read on the forward strand.
CGTTATTATTCGGGTATCGAAGATGAATTCAGTGCCACAAAAGTAGAAAATAAAATAAAAAAATAATAGTACCTCTTTTTTACAAAGCGAAAATTTTTTAATAAGACGTGATCGTGAATCAAAGAAATATTTTTCCCTTTTGTTGTTGTTGTTTGGGTGAAGAAACACCCGGGAGAACAAAGAAAAAAGTAAATTCATTCAATTAGAAATTTATTATGCCTTTTAGTTACGATCAATTATTAAAAAAAAAAAAGAATTCACCTTTAACAACTAAAAAAATATAATTTTTTGTTTTATAAAAAAAATTTTATTAACAAAATGAAAAAATTGTTTCCTCTATTTCGAGATAAATGGGCAAAGAAAAATTTCGATTTTTATTTTAAATTTTTATAATTACTTTAAGAATTAGAAAAATTTGCCCGTTAATCAGGCTTCTTGGAATATAAAGCACGCTCAAATAAACTACGAGTATAATATTCTCCTGAGGTGTGAAAAAATGGTTTTAAATAAAATCGTCCAAAGAGTAAGGTCTGCTAGTATTTACTGATATATTTTTACTTTCTCTTACCTCTATATATATGTTAATATATATAGAGAGAGAAAGTTTAGAATTCATGTCAAGAAACGCGAATTTTTTTCAGCTTAGAGATGTCTGTCCCACGCGTCGCCATGTTCCAAATGAGGGATGAAATTTTTAACACGGAAGGTGCTTCACTTATCACAACTCCCCCTTTACTGAAGGATATTTGACCTTGCTTATATATATAAAGGTAAAGCAAATTTTTACCATAGAAAAGCATTGAGACTCGATTCCCGGCTATTTCCCATGTCCCTTCTGTAGGTTAGCGATTGGCCAGAGACTTCGGGAGAGGGGGAAGGGGTGGGAGGTGGGAACGTAATCCTATTCTAATAGATAACACTAGTCGACAAAAATGAACTTTTTTTCTTTCACAAGAATGAAGATATGAAATTCTAGAAGTATTTTTCACCCTGAATTCAGATATGTAGTTAGAATTTTTCCATCAGGCACAGTTTTAGAGATATAGAGCAAAATAGATTTTAGTCGAAAATGGGCTCTAAAACGGCTTTTATTTAAAATGTTCAAATTATTTTTAACGCCGCACCCCGTCAAATTATGCAGATAGTTAGAATACATATAAATTTTAAGTTTCATCCCAATCGGAGGTCATTTAGACGTGCCGCAAACGGCTTAAAGTTTAGAAAAATCGAAATTTTCAAGATTTTTTTTGCTTTGGTCACCCCTAATACAATTTTAGAGATCCCTGAATGAAAAAAACATATATGTACGATATTCTATAGTTCTTTGGCTTTCTAAAAAGCATTCATTCGTAAAAATCTGTTAATTATTAACGAAATTATTAATAAAAACGTGAGCAAAAAAAAAAACACAAGTACATTTACTGGACAAAAAAAATGGACCTCTTATTCTTTTAGAAGTATAAAGAAAGATATGAGATTCAAAAAATATTTTTTTTTTATTAATATATAATATAATTAGGGCCCGTGACCCGATGCTCAGAGAGGATACATTAGCTTCTCGTGGATAGAGTTCGCTTTTTAATTCGATTGAAGTCCATTTTTTTCGACCAGTGAGTGTACTTGTGTTTTTTTTTTGCTCACGTTTTTATTAATAATTTCGTTAATAATTAACAGATTTTTACGAATGAATGCTTTTTAGAAAGCCAAAGAACTATAGAATATCGTACATATATGTTTTTTTCATTCAGGGATCTCTAAAATTGTATTAGGGGTGACCAAAGCAAAAAAAATCTTGAAAATTTCGATTTTTCTAAACTTTAAGCCGTTTGCGGCACGTCTAAATGACCTCCGATTGGGATGAAACTTAAAATTTATATGTATTCTAACTATCTGCATAATTTGACGGGGTGCGGCGTTAAAAATAATTTGAACATTTTAAATAAAAGCCGTTTTAGAGCCCATTTTCGACTAAAATCTATTTTGCTCTATATCTCTAAAACTGTGCCTGATGGAAAAATTCTAACTACATATCTGAATTCAGGGTGAAAAAATGCACTAGGTTCACTAATCAGATTTCTTGTGAAAAAAACCTTGTCGACTAGTGTAATTGGCAACGCTCCAAAATATTTCAATTAAAAATATTAGAAAATAATTTTAAATGGGGAATTTCAAGAAAAATCATTTAAAATAATTTTTTAACTTATGCTAATTTAAAAAATCTGGTATGTCTCGACGCAGATTTTTTGTATAGTTTAGCTTAAAAAAAAATTATAAATAAAGAGAAATAATCATATATAGTGAAGAACATGTGTTATCAATAAAATTTTAAATACTGTTAGAAATTATAATAAATATTAATCTCTGGAAGAGGAAGTTAAAGGCTGACTGTTTCACAACTTCCTCTTTCACAGATTAATACAAGTACCTCTCCCTGAAACTAATTACAAAAAGAATTATAATAAATATTTTATATTCTTTACAATTTATCCATTTGTGAGAGGGGATCATCCGAACTCTCCCTGAGAAAAATATCTGGCTGATAAACTAACAAGAAAGACTTTCATTCTTTTTAAGAGGGTGATATGAGATTTTCATCTCTCACCAGGATTTCGATCCAAGGCAAAATGACGCCCTTGACGTTCATTGAACTCTCCAATGAGAAGAGGAAAGGCTGCTTGCTTTTGCAGATGTTGTCATGACTCGGCATAGAATCATTTAGTCATTGGCCAGATGATAGACGAATTATGAAAACATTCCAACGCAGTTATTAATATTTATTTATTAATTCCTTGTTCTTGTGTTGTACAAGAAAAAAACGTAAAAAAATGGACAATCAATGAACGATCTCTAAGCAATATTCGGCAGAGATGAGATCAAATAACCAATTAATCAATCATGAATGATTAACATATTAGAGACCGCTCAGGATCCCACTTATTGTGGGTACGTGGATGGCGACCACGAGCTGCCCGAGCTGGGACAGGCAGTCTTTCAGTTCTTTGTATGTCTGTTTTTTTCTTCCTCTTTTTCAACAGGAGTCAGACCGTGCGACGGGCCGGCCTGTTCTTCTCGCAAAACGCATGATAGGGTTGGAGGGAAAGAGTGAGGTCCGCCGACCCCGCTGCGCGTATCGCGAGGAGAGAAGAAGTTAGGAAATATTAGAGGAAATAATCAAGGAATTCAGACACGTTAAAAAAATTTAATTGTAATTATTATTATATCTAAGAAAATTTACATAATTAAAAAAATAAAACGAATAATTTCAATTTTCATATGACAAAAAATTTACCTCTCCTTCCCCCCCCCCTCATTCTCAGAATCCGGATAAAATATAAATTTTTCATACCGGAAGTTTAAAAGTAATGCAAAAAATTATTCAATTTATTATTATTATCTTTTTTTATTTTTATATAGAGTTATAATTTTTTCGTGGTTACATCCAAATGTGGTTTTCATTTTTGTGGTTAAAACAAAAATAGTATAAAAATTTATTTAGTAATAAATGTCAAATTGATTATCTTAAAGGAATGCGTTCAGAACATGTTGGAGTAATCACGGAAGAGCGACCATGATTTATCCGAGCTAAGACTTGTCTTATTTTTTACTTTTTTTTACTAGGCCACACTGTAAAAAAAATTTTTAATTTTAGTATGTTTTAGTATACTAAATTTACAAATTTTCCTTGTAAATGATAACTACCATACATTTGTATACTAAATTTACAAATCTATGCATTCAAAAAATTTTTACAACCAAAAAACATTTTAAAATTACAATTCTCTTGGAAAATTAGAGTAAATATTGTAATTTTACCATACGATTTCTAATTTTACAATACAACGGCATTGTAATTTTAGAACACGGTTTGTAATTTTAGAAAAGGGTTTGTAATTTTACAATACAAGAGTATTGTAATTTTCCTTTTAAGTCTCTCTGAGACGGTCAACATGGCCGACTTTGTTTCGACTGCTTTTTAGCTTTCTTAATAAAGACATTTTTGGCACTATAAGGATTTATTTAAGTTATAATAATACAAAAAATAATAATATTATGATAACTTTAAGTTTATTTTTTATTTTATTATTTAGTAAAAATAGTTTACAATGAAGTCATACTTGAATGCTAAATAGCAGAGATAGATAATTAGTTAACAGGTGATTCGATGGTCAAATGGGTTAGGCAGCAAGGCTTCTACAAAAAAAGGTCAGTGTTCAAATCCTGGAGGAATTTTTCATTAAATAAAAATATTTACTTCACTCCATCCAGGTAGAGACGTCCCCTAAAGGTCAATAACCTATGGGTCCAGTCGTAAATTTTTTTTTCTTTTTTCTAAATATTAGTAAAATTACAAACATTTGGATTGTAAAATTGCTAAATATTTGTAAAATTACCAGACATTTGGATTGTAAAATTGCTAAATATTAGTAAAATTACCAAATTTGGACTCGAAATTGCTAAATATTGGTAAAATTACCACACATTTGGACTCGAAAATTGCTAAATAATAGTAAAATTACCACTCATTTGTAAACGATTTTTGCAAAGAGTTTTGTAAAAATATAATTCAACTGTATAGTAAATTTAGTATCTATTGGTCTTGGAAATTTGCTTACAACAAAAAAATTGTAAAATCATCGAAATTTTTTTTACAGTGCAGTTTATTCATTTTCATCTCTCCCAGGACTATTTTTGTCAATCAAATCTACCTTTTTGTAGCCTACTTCTATATAGAAGAATATTTGTTAACGTCACTTTGCAATGTAAAGGAGTAACAAAGCAACACTTTATTATTTGGGATAGTTTATTATTTATTTAAGAGGCTTACTCCGTTTTGACTTTATAAATTATCCATGGGTTGCTGACTTTAAATAAATATCAATTGTAGCTATTGATGTTCTCCCACACGATTGTTCCCAATTCTAAATAAATTTTAAAAGACCCATTATACAATTTTGTTGCTCTTTGCAAACTCACAATTCCTTAGAGTTAATCGATTAACATGTTTTTTATTTCAATATTTGAAATTTTTTTCTCTACATGAGTTTTTCTTAATATATTTTTTTGGAACTGGTCTTGTCTACTTATGTTCACTTTAGACAACTGTTATCCGCGTTAGCTGGCCATCTATCTAGCAAATGACTCGGCACTCATTTCCTATTCTTTAATTTTTTTTTTCTAATGCAATTTGGAAAAAGAAGCTTGAGCCAATCAAATGCCAGCATCCCTCTTCTAAGTTCAGAGAACAGAAACATTTTGTCAAAAGAAGTGACAATTCTCTGGAGGAAAATTTAATTATTTTTTGATTAAAATAAATCTTACGCTGCATTACAGGAAAAGATAAGTAGAAATGGGTCTATCAAGGCAAGCTAGACCAAAAAATTTAGTTCTTTTTATTATTACGTTTTACGCGCCTTCAATGCGTAAAAATTAATACAAGAAAAGTATAGTGTCGCACCTCACAGGAAGTGAATTCGCGGCAGGTGACTTCTAACTGTTATTTTGATTAGAGAAAGTTTATAGAAAGAGATATTCAACATTAATTTTAGAGTGAATCTATTAAATTAATTTTTTTTTTTTTAATATCAATTATTTTAATTTTTATATGGATCCTGTATGCAATGGTGTGTCAAAGATCAAACATCGAGTTTTGAGAAAATCAACAATTTCAACAAATCAACAAATATTTCTTTTTTAAGCCTCTCCTAAATTATTTCAAAATCGTGATCAACTTTCATCCAAAATGAACACGTTATTGTCGCGGCTCTATTATAATAAAATCAATTCGACTAATTATAAAGTAGCGGATTTTGACGGAGTCTTCTTGTATTATCCTAAATCCGTCCAAAAGATGATCATTATTTCGTCAGGTTATTTATAAATTGAATATAGAAGGAAGAAAAAGAGAGAGAGAGAGTGAGAAAGAAAGAGATAAAAAGTAGGAAGTGCAGATGAGGAATGCACACTCGTTAAAAATATAGACAAGATGATGAGGTTTTGAAAAATATTCGAACCAATAAAAATGAGAAATAGGATAAAGATTTGGGCCCTGTACACTTTTTCAGTTTTTACTTTCTCTTACGTCTATATATATGTTAATATATAGAGAGAGAAAGTATTGGATTCATGTCAAAAATTCGATGTCAAGATTTTGATGGATATACACGTTTTGAGGTCCCCTGAATTAAAAAAAGTGGTTTTCGCGACATGGTCTGTCTGTCTGTCTGTCTGTGTGTGTGTCTGTCTGTGAACAAAATATCTCAAGAACGAAATAAGCTAGGAGGTTGAAATTTTATATTCAAGTTAGGCACCCCCATGGGACGTGACACGAAGCTTTTGAACAAAATCGACCAAAGAGTACTAGTACTTTACTGATGCACTTTTTCAGTTTTTTTCGATTTTCTCTAAATTTGCTGCAACGATTTTTTTATAAATTCAAAAATCAATTATTTTTTAGATCTTCAATAAAATGTATATTTTCATTTTGTGATTGAAATCTTCTGAAGACCACTTTACTCTTGTACTCCATAGAAAAGATAGGAGAAATGGTTGCCATGGTAACAAAATATTTTTTGCCATACTTATAAATTGTACATCTTGAAAATCGAATGTACCGTACTGTCGGAAACTAAATACATGTCGACACAAAAAATCTGGTGTGACAAGCACAGAACACAACTTTCGATTACCGAAGGTAAGAGAAAGTTGTGTGATGTGCACCAGTGACACCAAATTTTTTTTTTTTCGATTTTCTCAAAATTCGGTTAAAGGATTCGCGGTTTGTCACACCAGATTTTTTAATTTCTCTTAAATTACAAAAATCCATTAAACAATTAAAATAAACTCACCAAAGGTTAGATTAGCTAGATTTGTCAATCGCAGCACATATATTCCACCTCCGGAAGGAAATTCTAAAATAAAAGAAAAAAATATTTATTATATAAATTAAGAAATTTATTCGGCCATCTACGATAAATGGATAATGTATTTCAAGTAGGAAATGAAAGGATAAAATAGACAGCCTTTAAAAAAAAGGATAAGATAGAATAGTTGTGAGTTTAGAATATAATCTTTTTTTTTTTTCTGCCCCTTTGGCTTACCGCTATTGGGCTAAAAGTCGTTACAAAATATATTTTTACAAAATTTGTATAACCAAAACAATTTAAATACAATAATACAATAAAAAATATGGGGCGTTCCAGAGTGGATATATTTTCAGCCTCATAGTTCAATTCCTTCATGCTTGAAATTGAACAGAGAGACAGACAGACACATACCAAGTCATGAAAACCACTTTTTTCAGGGGACCTCAAAACGTGTATATCAATCAAAATCTCTACATAGAATTTTTTGACATGAATCCAATACTTTCTCTCTATATATATATTAACATAAATAGAGGTAAGAAAAAGTATTAAAAGGAGATGGGAATATTTTAGACTTGTTTTCTTAATTTAAGGTCTTTTTCGGCTTATGAGGCTTTTTACACCAATTAATTGGTAGGCCGCCAATCGATTTGAAATAATTTTTTGTCGATTGGAACGGGAAGAAAATTCATGAATCTCCTCTACCCTCTAACATAACAAACTCAACCACAAGGAATTTTAGCCTATAATCTAATTTCAAATAAATTTAATTAATTATTTCCAGATATGGAATAAAATCAAATTTTTCTAGAATTCAAGAGGTTCTAGACTTATCTCTACCTATTGTTAATTTCTTAAATGTGCTCAATTAGGCCTTTGAAAATCAACGAAATCACTTGCGAATAGGAAGTTCTTTTTCGCCTATATCTCCAAGGTTATGCATCTTTTTCTTTTCAATTTTATCATTTAAAAAAATTTTGTCTTGTTTAATCAATTTAAAATATAAAAACTAATTTTATTTTGAAAAATCAAATAATTCAAATAGCTTCCTTAAAATAAAAAATTCGCTCTCTTATTTTGATTTCGCAATCCAGGTCTGTTTATTTATTTTTTTTTTTTTGCTCTCTTTCTTTCACACTATGAGGTCCACATGCTGGATTTTTTCAATTTCTAGATGTCAATCGGTTAGATTGGAACTCACGCTATAATTCTAACGGCTTCCAGTTTCAATTGGCTTTTTCTCTCTTTCACACACATTCATTCATTCTCACTTCAAAAGATATTTTTCGTAGAATTTTTATTTTAAACTGAGAATAATACCTTTTTTTTTTATTAATAATGATTTTGTCCTTTATTATTTTTTTAAAAACTCTTCTTCCTACCTTTAAGAATTTATTATTATTATTATCATCAAATCTCCGCTAACTCTTAATGTGGACAATTTCGCTTTTGACATTTAATAGCCTAACAAAGAGAAAGAGAGAGAAAGGAGGGGGTACCTACAAAAGACGGTAAAGCGTTGGTTTGTCATACTAAGAGCTCAAAGAACTCTCACCGTCTTTTTTGAAATATACCAACCGGAAACAGTGAAAAAAGGTATATTACTTTTAGGGCCCTATTTGAGCTTATTCCAAAAATCCAAAATATCACTCGTCTCCGAGTATAAATAAATATATATGTGTGTGTGTGTGTGTGTAATATTTTCAATATTATTTTTGCCCGTGACATTTTTTTTTTTAAAGATCTTTATTCGGTACATATTTGAAACTACAGTCTCATCCTTAATTTTTAAATTAATTGATAACATTAAAACATTTTTTATCGCTTGGGTCGGTAAGGGAACCTCTGAGTCTTTCTTTCTTCAGTAAAAGAATGGCAATTATGTAGTCGGCGCAACACATTAAAAATATTTTTGAGAAGGATGAAGTTAAATAAAAATCTGGAGTTAATTTTCATGTCAATTTATTAATGACAAAATTGAGGATAAATTTGTTTTCTTGACCTCCCATGGTCCTGAAGAAGGAGTCGTTTGGGCTACGAAACGTTGACTCATAGTGGAAGAAGATAATCCAAATAAATTGGCCTGCAAATCAACTCCAGATTATTATTTAACTTCATCCTTCTCAATAATATCTACCAAGCTGTCCCCTATCTTAATCTGTAAAAATATAATTTTATCAAAAAATAAACAAATATGAAAGGGAGAGAGGGAATAACCCCCACCCTCTGAAATCTCGAAATAAATAGACAAAAGTATAATAATAGTCTTGATTTTAGAAATTATAAAAAAATTTATTTTTCTTAAATATATTCATTGGGGGATGGGGGGAGATAGGGTATGTAAGTAATTGTTCTGATGGTCTAAAATACTCCCCATGAAAGAATTTTCTGGTTACAGGTTGAATCAAATTCTCGAACAGCAACAATTGTGAAGGTATTTCAAAGTGTCTACTATATTTTTTTCTGTTTATCTTTATCATCAAATATTATAAAATCGCATATAAATAGAAGTGAAGATGTATTTTAACTTTGGAGTTCCGTTGAAAACAAAATAGAACGGTTTTGAGAGTGCACTTGAAAGAGCATTGACAGTGAGGTTGCAATTCGCAATCTGCAAATGAATATATTAGCAAAACTTAAGAATCCACTTGACCCAAAAGAGATTATTCTCTCTTTCTCTCTTATTTAATTTATTAACTAGTTAGAATATACAAAACATGATTACCAATCTATTTATAGAGGAGATAGGCACTATCAAACAATCAATCTTTACTATGGATACAGAGGAGGAAGGGGGTTGACTAGACATTTAAGTTCAGGACATTTGAAGATCATTTTTGTATAAATGGAAAATAAAAATAATTTATATCCTCCTTTTTTTGAAATTTGAAATTTAATTTTTTTCATTATCTACTCTCTATTTTTGACTTGTGTCTTCTTGAAAAGAATAAAAAGAAGCTATAGTGCAAAGTATTTTAGTTGCAATTCGTGCTATGGAAATCGAGTTAAGCCTATCAGAAGAAGTAAAAAAAAAAAAATCGAGACAATCGTTCGGCCAATCACCTTCCGTCGTCGACAAGACCATGAACACAAGAGAAGAGAAAAAAGAGAATGACTTTTAAATGCCCGTTCTAAGACCTTCACTAAATACTTAACACTTGCATTCAACAATTGATCGAAAAATCAAACCATTAATTATATATATAGAGAATAAATATAAGGAAATTATTAAAATCATGTTTTATAAGTACATCTCGACACACAAAAAAAAAAAACGGTATTTCACATATTCTTCCGGTTGATTAAAATTGTATACAGATATCTTCTTTTTCTGTTTTACTAGTGATTGATGTTTATTTAAACGATCTAATTGAACTTGATCAAATTTAAAATTGGTCTTTTTTTCGGGAAGGCATTTAAATTGTAGCTTTTGTTAAGGTGAAATTGGTTTGAAAATACAACCGATAAACAATATAAAAAACATTTTAGAAATGGATATATGGTTTAAATAAAA
>JAKCPI010027139.1:0-22812 GCA_023213315.1 Euborellia annulipes
ATTAAAACTATTAAAATAAAATTCCCATTTTATTTTTCAGCCGAGGATGTCAGCTTGTATTCATAATTCCGCCCCTCGCGCATCCCCTTTTTCCTAAAATCTCCGGCTTTTTTTTTGTCCCGGTAATTTCATAATAAATTCATATTATATCACAAAACCGGGGAAAAATTACAAAAAAAAAAGCTCGAAAGAGATTCGAATACTAAAAAAAAAAAGGTCGAACGAAAAACGGCGCCCCAGTTGAGCTTCGCCCCCTCCGCCCTCAAAGGCTAGCTACGCCGCTGAGTGCCATTTATGAATTGCGTGGTCAAGTTTGGACTAAATATATCTCGATTGTGCTGTGCGCCCAGTCACACCAGAGGAGGTCATTTAGACCCAGTCGCTATTTATTTCAATTATTTGATAGCCAATTCAAATGAAATAAATTTTTTTTCGTAACACAAGAGACAAGAAATTTTATATTATTTATTTGTAATCAAATAAAGGGGAAAGAAATGTCAATTTTTTTATATGAATTATTACTTTTTTATTTATATTATGAAGAAAAGTGATTCATTCGTTTTATGTTGAGTAAGCGTGTGGGTCATACTTTAATTTATGGTTAATAATAGCTGTAACAGTTGAAACCAGAAACGTTTTAAACACCTAAATATATAGCTACATATGAAATAAACAAGAGAGCCGTAAAACAATAACAATGAAAAAGAGAAAAGTTCAACTTTCGACATTTTCTATAGTCTTAGTTTTTTTTTCCTTTTTTTTTCTTTTTGTTTTTAAACCGAGAAAATGTCTCTCAGACTGTGAATTTATTCATTCATAATCTGTTATTCCGCTAACCTTTTTAACAGCAAAGGGAGATTTATAATAATAATAATAATAATATTGAAAGGGAAAAGGAGGATGGGATTAAAGGCTCCCGAGGGAACCATCAAAAGGTACCAAAATAAATGGACAATAAAAACAAATCCGCCATTACTTCTTGAATCCAGGAAAAAATCACATGATTGCTCCCCCATACTCCCGGTCTATAAATGCATTTATTTCTATTTTATACACAGAGGGAGAGAGAGAGATTGTTTTGACCAGCTATCTGTGAAATATTTTTTAATACCCATTTAAAATGGCATGGGTAATGGCGGATTAATTATTTAATTTGACAATTTATATTCTTTTTATAAAATGTTATACGTGTATGTATTTTTTGAAATGAAATGGAAATAATAAAAATTCTACATCCTTGTAGCCTGAATAATACACTTTTGATGTTTATGAGGAACCAGGCTTATATATAGAAATACTAATGGCCAGAGTAGGCCATTTTTGAATAAGATATTAAAATTCATCTTGTTTGATAGTAGACGATGTTCTCTTTCTTGGTCAATTTCTCTAGGTGGAAGGTAATTTATTTTAAAAATCACTCACCTTCCACCTAGAGAAATTGACCGAGAAAGAGAACATCGTCTACTATCAAACAAGATTATATCACCGGTCCAGCATCGTCAAATATTCTATTAAAATTCAATTTACCTCGATTCGGACTTTAAACTAGTCATAGATTGGCCCACAAACAAAAAACATATTCACAGTTCTCTTAAATATATAACTTAAATATTATTTATTTTAAATCAATTCGATGCGAAGAAAACAAGAAAAGTGGATGTTTTTCAATAATTTAGTAAAAATATGTAAATTAATATAAAACCGGTCCCTATTTAATAACATATTTTTTAGATTAAAAATCAATTATTATTTAAATTCCCATTTTTTTTTTTTTATTTCTGTCTTTAATTGTTTTAGAGAAAACATATCTCACCTCTCTCTCTCTCTCTCACTTGCAAACATTATCGTCTGTCTCTCCGCCTTCTCTCATAGGCCTAATGTTAATTTCCTAGAGGGATTTGTATGTTAATTTCGATTCAAAAGGGGGTCCCCTTTGGAACTTTTTACGCATTTAAAATTTTTTTTTCCAATTCTTATGAAATTTTGTATTTATTTACGATTCTATATTGTGTATAAAATGTCCAAATATGAGATTAAAATTTTGAAAAATAACCATAGTTTATTTCAAGCAGTCAACATTTAAAATGCAAGTTTGAAACTAAGGTGCTATGGGAAATTAAATATATCTCGACACAAAAAATCTGGTGTGACCAGCACGGTGCACAACTTTCTCTTACCGAAGGGTAAGAGAAAGTTGTGTGCTGTGCGCCAGTCACACCAGATTTTTTATTTGTTTAAAATCTTTTTTGGCATCTGAGGCCATTTAGACCAACACATAAAATTAATAATAATAAAGTTATGATACCTAGGTATTCGTTCGTACTTGTAATACCAGCTCTTGAGAAATCATATCCCAAGCTTCCGTCTTCTTCATCAGCTTTTTTTTTATAAATAATGTGATGAGTCGTAAATAAATATGTACTTTCGTACTTGATCGATGGGTTTTTCTATTTCTTCACTCATCTTCAGAAATGAAAAACGCCAAAACGCGCATGAGATGCACTCACTCACGACTGTTGATGTATAAGGAAGGGAGACCCCCTCACTGAGGAACACTGGCAACATTAGTGGTCGAAACCGTTGGTCTGGGAGAAATTAAAATAAAATATATATTTTTGTATTTTGTTTTTAATGAATTGAAGAGGCCTGTTTTCACATTTCCTTATAAAATAGGAATCTAACAGTCACAGCGTAATTTTGGGGCACGTGGGTGGCGTCAGCTCTAGTTCAAACCTGTCAAAAAAATCGTAACCCAAAGTTTTTTCTGAAGGCTGAAACTTTCCAAAATAATAATAAATTAGTGTTCAAGTTAACTAAGGTGCTATGGGAAACTAAATATATCTCAACCCAAAAAATCTGGTGTGACTGGCAATTTTCTCTTACCCAAGAAGGAAGTGAAAAGTTGATTACCGTGCTCCAGTCATACCAGATTTTTTAACTTGACCACTTGTTTATTATTATTTTGGAAAGTTTCAGCCTTCAGAAAAAACTTAGGGTTATGATTTCTTTTGACAGGTTTGAACTAGCGCTGACGATACAACCTATTCTGAAAATATAAGCCTTCAGAAAACTCTTGCCTGTTTTTGTCGCCAGCTCTCCGTCTATTATTAGATTTTGATTAAATCATTTAAAACCTTAATAACCAAGGGCTATCGGTTCGGTCAGGCAGTCCGATGAATATTTATTTAAATTAATTGGATACTATTTGGTATTAAATAAATAATTGTGCCTTAAAATATTAAAAAGGTTTATACTCAGATGTTGAAAAGTCTTAAAATGTTTTTTTTTTTTTTTTTTTTTTTTTTTTTTGAAATATGAACGATTGGAGCTACATGTTGCATGCATCATGGCAATCTTTTTTAATGTTATTTAAAATTAAAAAAAAATGTAAACAAATCAACTGATTCAATAAACTCTGCATAAATCTATTTTTTAGTTAATTGAACAAATTAAATAATATACATATTTTTTAATTATTATTTCCGCAAAATTAAATAATTAAAATGTTTATACACGATTTATTTAATGAGTGGGAAGTTTTTTATTTATTTATTTATAGTAATAGAATTGCATTTTATTCGTTTTTGTTTTGTTTTTTTTTAATAAATATTCAGATTTCTAAAAAAAATTGAATATTTAATTATAAAAAAAATTTTAACTTAATTTAATCAAATAAAAAACTAGTGTGAATGGTGGCACCAGTTTTTTTGTGTCGACATATATTTAGTTTCCGATGATATATTTAGAACTCAAGATGTAAAATGTATAAACTTAGTAAATATTTAATTTGTATATTAGTCCAAGAGCTGGACAAGAGTTTTCTGAAGGCTAATATTTTCAGAATAGGTTGCATTTTAGTGATGGAAAGATACTTTAGAGTCAGCACTTCCAGTACCGGGGCCTTTAGCGGGAATAAGCCGGTAAAGTTGCGGGAAGATGGTTTTTCGTAAATATCTCGAAAACTCTGCAATTTTCCGCAAAAATTCATCTATACAAAAATAATCGAAATTAAATTACAAACAAAAATGGTCTAGTACATAATCATGCTAAAGTGAACGGTTCGCAAGATATAGAGGGGTAAAATTTATAATTCATATGAAAGGAGACACAGATAGAGAAATATTTATATCTTGTTACCATGACAACAATCAAATTTTACCCATCTATATATGCCGAACTGTTCACTTTAGCATGATTATGTACTAGACCATTTTTGTTTGTAATTTAATTTCGATTATTTTTGTATAGATGAATTTTTGCGGAAAATTGCAGAGTTTTCGAGATATTTGCGAAAAACCATCTCCCCACAACTTTACCGGCTTATTCCCGCTAAAGGCCCCGGTACTGGAAGTGCTGACTCTAAAGTATCTTTCCATCACTAAAATGCAACCTATTCTGAAAATATTAGCTTTCAGAAAACTTGCCCATTTTTGTCGCCAGCTCCCCGACTATTTAAAGAACATCTAAAAAATAATTGATTTATGAATTTTAATCAAATTAGAGTAAATTATAAGAAAATAAAAAAAAAAAAAAACCTAAAAAGTACATCAGTAAAAAAGGGAAGATTCAGGTAAAATGGCATACCATTTTTAATTTTCTTTACAAAATGTGCCCATAGTTTACATTCTATGTACTGTAGCCACATTTCTTTTGTTCTTGATTTCGATACAGTACGTTGCAGTAATTGCAGGCTACATTATCATTGTCGAACGATTTCTTCGATGCTCTTCTGCTTTTTTCTTTCTTTCGTCAATTTAATGCCCTGTTTTTCATTGACATGCCTAAGGGTAAAACTACATAGTGTGTTATTTTACCCTAGGGCTTGGTGTCGTTTCACCCTGAAAGGCTTAGTTATAATTGTACATTAAATTCAAAGTTCTCTGGTTATTTGATGAATAGGCCTATCTTTAATGTGTTTAAAGATAAATTTTTTCTCTGTTTAATTAATTCATCAATTTCTTTGATACTCGGAACAACATCTCTCATTACGATATAATTAAATTGCTTATTTTATATTTTTATTTATATCATAAAAAATATATTTTTTTTTAAATAGGATTAAAAAATTAAATTTAAATTCACTTCCTCGAGTTAACCTTTAGCTTTTCTTATTGAACCTCATTTGCTCACGTTATGAGATTTCATTAGCGTATATACTGGTATATAGGACACTCCACTTTGAAGAGAGAGTACTAAAAAGCCGCCCTGTAGATAGATGCCTAGGAGATGTTTACGAGGGTAAATTTGGATTAAAGGTGTGTGAAAAGGAGACTTTTTCATGTCGAACTAAAAAGGAGTATGAAATGATAATGAGAATGTCCTTAAAAAAAGTTATTAAATTTTATCATTTAAATATATATACGTATACTGTATACTGTATAAAGAGGTCATTATAAAGAAGATTCATTAATTAAAGGTTTTCATTTCGTCTCCGAATGTTATCTTAAGAAAAATTTAAAAATTATTAATTTTTTAGTAAAAGTAGCCGCGGGGCCGTCTTCGGGGGGCTTTGCCCCTGGACCCCCTGCCAGATGGTTCGGGCCTGCCTACGACAGTCCATCGCCTTTTCTTTTTTCTTTTCAACACTCACACTTTTTTCCCATTCACACTCACACATTCACATGCACACAGCCATTTGGTATCCAAATGGCTTAAATATAATCATCGGACTGCCTGGGATCCGAACCCGCGACCCTTGGTATATCTCTCTTATTCACGGGCGCAAACTTAGTTTGGTTATTACATTTGTTTATTTACATGAATCTCTATAATTTAGAGATATCCTGAGTTTTCTTTGCTTTTAACCTTAATACTAACATTTTATTAGTTTATATTATTTCTGGCCGAAACGTTTTATAAAACATAATACATCTTAAAATATATGTATGCCATAAAATAAGATTAGCAAAGATTTTGCTCTCCATGGATGAAAAGTTAGCAAACAAAACAACGAATAAGATGAGGGCAAGACAGACAGTGAAGGAGTGGAGGGGATAGAGAGACGGACAGACAAACACTTCATTAAAGTAATTTTAGAACACTATTTGTATGAAATGAAATAATTATGAGGCAAGGGATGATACTTTATGTCTAATGCATTCGAGCTGAGTTCTCAGAGGACCCGGAGTCTCTGCACTAAACTGGGTTATAGAGAGCCTTAAAGACGTTATGGCTTAAGACATTATCACCCTTAACACCCGAAAAGGGTTCAGTTTAACCAGCCAGGAGGCCTGCATTCCGACCAGAGGTCATAAACACAACACTCACCAAGCTCTTTACAAAATTCTTTTCATATCGATCGGATCAAAGAAAATTATTCATAATAAAAAAAAAAATTTTAATTAAATATGTGGAAGTTATTTATTGGTTTGTATGATGTTCTGGACTTGAGCAAGGATTCTTATCCTTGCATCAAAATAGCCGGTATATGAATAAATCATATTATGGAACTATATTTTTGTTAACCATTAAAAAATTAATAAAAAAAAAAAAAAAAAAAATTATTCCCTTATATAAACAAAACAGGAAATAGATTCGTCACTTAAGTCTCAAAATTGATATTTATATAGGCCTAGTATTTAATATAATTGTATATCATATGGCCTAAGATGCCTAAAGACAAAAAAAAAAAAAAAAACATTTAAAAATCATCCAAAAATATTGGTTCAAAAATTCGATGTTCAGGTTTTGATGCAAATACACGTTTTGAGACCCCTTAGTCCAAAAATAGTCTGTCTGCGTGTGTGTGTGTTCAAAATAAAACAAAGAAAAAATGAGCTACGAGGTTGAAATTTAGATATGGTATTAATTTTTAACACTATTGACTAAATGTTAACGTTTAGGCTTTAATGTTTTTGTTTGCAGAATAGCTATTTTGAGGCAAGAAAACTTTGTTTAGAAAATAGCATTTTTTAACGCTGATTGTTTTTACTTTCTCTTACCTATGTATATATGTAATATATATATAGAGAGAAAGTATTGGATTCATGTCAAAAATTCGATGTCGAGATTTTGATGGATCTTCACGTTTTGAGGTCCCCTGAATCCAAAAAGTGGTTTTTGCGACATGGTCTGTCTGTGTGTGTGTCTGTCGTGTGTGTGTGTGTGTGTGTGTGTTCAATTTTAAGCATGAAGGAATTGAGCTACGAGGTTGAAATTTTATATTTAAGTTAAACACCCCCTGGGACCGGAAAAATAAGCTTTTAATCAAAATCGGCCAAAGAGTACTAGTACTTTACTGATGTACTTTTTCAGTTTTTTTCGATTTTCTCAAAATTCGCTCTAACGATTTTGATTAAAATTCAAAAATAAATTATTTTTTAGATGCTCTTTCAAATGTATATTCTCGTTTTGCCCTCAAAATTGTTTGAAGCACACTTTACTCTTGTGCTTCATAGAGAAGATAGGAGAAATGGTTGCCATGGTAACAAAATATTAATATTTTCCCATACTTATAAAAAATATACGTAAAAAATTTTACATCTGAATTCAAATATTCCCTACTCCCGGGAACTAAATACATGTCGACACAAAAAATCTGGTGTGACAAGCACAGTTCACAACTTTCGATTACCGAAGGTAAGAGAAAGTTGTGTGCTGTGCGCCAGTCACACCAGATTTTTACATTACTTTTTAACGCCCATTTGTTGATTTTAAATTTTAACGTCGGCTTTTAGAGAATAGACCTGATAGAAGGGCACTTTTTTAATTATAAAAAAAATAAAAGTTTTTTTTTTCCAATTTTTAACAATATATTTTCCTGATGTGTAGTCGGAGCCCAGAGGGCATCTTTAATGATTTATCTTCCTTCCTCTTCCTCTTCTCCTCTATTATAAAGTATATATACAGATACTGCTTATTTGACAATATAATTATATACCTCATTGACTAAAATACGGATGTCATTAGTGGGTGTCATCTGCCTTTGGGCGCAGATCTGACTGATGCTCTTTTACATCTTCTTTTTGCTTTTGTTCGATATACAAACACTAGAGGTATTATTATTGTATAAAAGCTTTAAAAGCCACCTCCCTCCCTGAATTCTGGATTTAGGGAAGCTAGCTTTAGAGTTGATAATTAGTAAAATGAACCATTTCAAAAAACAATACATTATTTTTTATTAATGGAATATTATACTAACATTTGTCAATATAAGCTTAAATATTTTCTGAAAAAATATTGAGTCGAAATATCACTATTTGATCTTCTAATATTTGCTAATAATTAAAAAATAAAAAATTTTAATAATTCTAACCTAATTATAAAATATTGAATGCTTGCATACTTGGAAAAGAAAAATATAGTCCGAAATACGCAGAGACCTAGCAAATTTGGATTTTTTCGCGCAATGAAGGGTCTATTCTCTAAGAAAAATCGTTAACTTTTAACATCTGTAAACAGCCTCAAATTGCTATTCTGTAAGCAAAAACTTTAACGCCAAAGCGATAACATTTAGTCAATAGTGTTAAAAATTAATGTCATGTTTAGGAGGTGCCTTTGAAGCTTTAACGTGATATTTAATGCATAAAAATGGCGCCTTTAACCTAAAAAGTAAGGTTATGAGCTTTGAGATAAAAGCAACATGTTAAAACGCCTTTTTGAGGCATGGGTCAAATTTTGTTCATATTTTTTTTAGTACTAGCTAGTGGGTCACTAATGCCCATTTGCTCTTGAGTTAAATTTAAAAATTTTAAAAACTGAACTTCTTTAAAATTCAATTTGCTTAGCGGGTATAAAAAGGCGTGATTTGACGACTTGAAACTTAGTGCGCCTATTTCTCCTTCACGTGCAACTTTTTTAAGCGAGTTTCTGTGAGTAGCAATCGTGGGTCAGTTAAAAAACTTGCGTGGGTCAGTGTCTGATCAATGGACAGGTTGGCCATCACTGGTTTAGAGAATAGCACTTTTTTTTTTTTTTTCTAAATATTAACACTTTTTTTCTCATTCACTCACAATCACACAGTCTTTTCGGCAACTTAGGACATTTAAGACTTTGACGATAACCGTTGTAGGTTCAGACATTTCTATTTAAGCCATCTGGTATCCAAATGGCTTAAATAAAATCATCGGACAAATAGCAAGCACTTTTTAATAGGGTCCGACCGAAACAAGATTTTCAACCGAAACCGAAACCGAATATTCGGCCTCAACCTTAGTTTCGGCCGAAACCGTAACCGAAACCGAAACTTCTATTTCCTATAAAAATTTTTTTTCATTTTACCTTTTTTTTTTTGAATTTTTTCCCTCCCGTGAAAATCATTTTACCTTTTTTTAGGGAGACTAAAATTTTTTCTCCCTCAAGTGCAAATTATTTGACCTTTTTTTTTTTTGCATGCGAGTCTCATCCCATTTTTTCAGACTCTGGTTTCGGCTGGCCGAAAGGTTCGGCCACTTTTTGGCCGAAACCGAAACTACGGCCGAAACCATGATTTTTGGCCGAAACTGGCCGAAACCGTAACCGAAACCGAATATTCGGTCGGTTCCTACTTTTTAACGCTGGTGACTGTCAGATAGGCCTATTAGATTGAAAATAACAAATTAAGTTAGTAATGCGGGAGAGGTTGTCGAGGGGTCTAAAAACACGAACAAGCAGAGGCATTTTTGGAATCAGAGCAACCCAAATTCCCAGAAATTGTTTCAAATACCCCAGTAACAAAATAAATAGTTCTTTTGTTTCCCTATGTTATGGTTTAATTCTAAAATTAAAAATGATTCTAAAATTAAAAATCTGGTGTGACTGGCGCACAGCACACAACTTTCTCTTACCTTCGGTAATCGAAAGTTGTGTACTGTGCTTGTCACACCAGATTTTTTGTGTCGACATGTATTTAGTTCCCGGCAGTAGGGAATATTTGAATTCAGATGTAAAATTTATAAGTATGGGAAAATATTTATATTTTGTTACCATAGCAACCATTTCTCCTATCTTTCCTATGAAGCACAAGAGTAAAGTGTGCTTCAAACAATTTTGAGGGCAAAACGAGAATATACATTTGAAAGAGCATCTAAAAAATAATTGATTTTTGAATTTTAATCAAAATCGTTAGAGCGAATTTTGAGAAAATCGAAAAAAACTGAAAAAGTACATCAGTAAAGTACTAGTACTCTTTGGCCGATTTTGATTAAAAGCTTATTTTGTCGGTCCCGGGGGGTGTTTAACTTAAATATAAAATTTCAGCCTCATAGCTCAATTTCTTCATGCTTAAAATTGAACACACACACACAGACAGACCATGTCGCGAAAACCACTTTTTTGGATTCAGGGGACCTCAAAACGATAAGATCCATCAAAATCTCGACATCGAATTTTTGACATGAATCCAATACTTTCTCTCTATATATATATTACATATATACATAGGTAAGAGAAAGTAAAAACACGAAGTGATTTGTTTCAATATAAAACCTAATTAAATCATGTTTCTACTTGAGTCAAAGGTTACTTTAAATTAAATTGATCGCGGATTACTCATTGAAAATTATTTGAATTGCTCTAATTTTCTATCGTGTATGTGAATTTGGCACAAAAATTTCACTACCCTACTACATTTTATGGATTGAAGATTGTCTATTTTTGAAGTTGTAGTTTTTAACTTCTGTATTGGGGCAAGAACTTGTCGAATATTTGATAGGAAGAAGTCTGTTTTAATAAAATATTGTATAGAAACCCTCATATTGACAGCTACAGTAGATAACAAAATTATAATAATAGATCTAATAAACCTTTAATAAAGCATTTAAACAATTAGCACTCTATTAAATTATTATTAAATATTATAATAATAATAGTATTTTATTCCCGTAATTACGAGAAAATGAACAATAATTATAAATGATTTTATAAATATGGGTAAATTAATATTTAATTACTCTTATTACTACAAAATTTAATTCTTTTGTTTTTATTTGATTAACCAATCAATAAAATTTATCCCACGATGTAATTATTAGATTTGTTAACATTTAGGCTGGGGGCGCACACGGTCGATTTTTAGTCAAGCGATAGTTTAGTCGATGGACATAAATGCATTAAAAAATCGAGTTGATTTGCAGTTGTCGAGTGCGCATCTACATTGAACTTAATGCATTTTACGTCCATCGACTAAACTATCGCTTGACTAAAAATCGACCGTGTGCGGCCAGCTTTAAAGAAACATCGGTTCGATTCCCGTCCTGTACAAATTTATGTTTATTACAGAAATGATTATAAAATTTTATCTCCTCTCACTTTCACTTTAAGTTATTAATTCCTCATTTGGTATCCAAATGGCTTAAATAAAATCATCGGATTACCTGGGATCCGAACCCGCAACCCTTGGAATAGAAGGCAAGCACGCTACCACCTACACCAAGCCGAGAGCTTAACTGCATATTCATTAATTAAATACTGTATATTTTTCCAAATATATTTTAAACTTTTATACATATGAAAAGGAAAAAAAAATAATTTTCATATCTAGAAACCGTTATTACTTGTATACACATACAAATACTTTGGAGTAAATAACAAAAACAGAATTGTTTGTTTTGACTTTAATGAATAGAGAAAGACTGGAAATTAATTTTTGTTATGGAAGGCAAATGTACAAGTGAGGATGTTGACAGAGAACAAATGGGAAAATCTATTGCTAAGGAGAGGAGATGGGATTTACATTTTTTAATATTAATATTAATAATAATATAACAAAACTTTTTTTCTTCTATACCCAAGTTAACCTAATTATGAATTAGATTTTTCCCAGTGGCGTACCGAGGGGGGGGGGCGGTCCGCCCCAGGCCCCCATCTTCTTCTTTATATATATAATTCTTCTGTACGTGTGTATGTGACTGAACTCCTCCTAAACGACTGAACCAATTATGATGAAATTTTCTGTATATGTTTGTGAGAGTCCCGGACAGGTTTTGTTTCACAAATAACAATAAGTTAATGAGTAATTATCCGTTTAAATAAGAAAAAAATAAAAATTAGGAGAAATAGTTGCCATGGTAACAAAATATAAATATTTATCCATGTTTACGATTTTTTTTTATTTATTTACATTTTGAATTCTAAAATATCGGCGTAAATTTTTTGTTTGTGTACCGGGAGAGTCCCGGAAAGGATATGATTCACAAAAAATCTTAAGTTCATTAATAATTAACCGTTAAAATAATCTCTAGAGTCTATATATAAAAATGAAAAGGGAAAATGTATGTACCGGTATGTATATAAGTAGGCGAGCAAGGGGGTCCAGGGGGCGCAGCCCCCGCTAGACGGAAAGCCCCGCCGAAGGCGGGGCTTTGCGTCTATATATTTATAAAAAAAAAATTTAATGAAAATCTCTCTTTGAGAGGCCTCGGGCCCTCAGGGCTCAAGTAAAAAATGGTAAAATTTAGATAAAAAAAAAAAGAAAATTTAATAAAAATTTCTCTTTGAGAGGCCCCGGGGCCCTTGGGGTTCAGGGATATACGGTATTTTAAAAATATTTTTGTGTATGGAGGAGAAAGATATTTAAAGAAGATCACCCCCCCCCCCCAAAAAAAAATTCAATATAAGGCCCCCTCTTCTAGTGCCGCCCCAGGCCCCCAACTGCCTCGGTACGCCTCTGATTTTTCTTTAAATATTTTAATTATTTAGAATAATCTGTTCAGCAAAAAAAAAGTAAATTTATTTTACTTTCTTGAACGTGGAAGTAGCTGTGATTGACAATGCGAACAAAGACAGGAGGTGGCAGCCAAGAAGAGGTGTCTCTACACCAATGAAGCTCCCAAATTTACGACGTTTCGGTTCAAATTTATTCAACCTTCAAATATCCGGCAGCTGTCATATGTGGATTTACAATATATTTCATCATATGGTGAGGTAGATTTGTTACAATTTAAAAAATATAAATCTTGTTATTCGACCAATCCTAGGGGTAACGTTTCTACGCCCTCCCCCTTCCCCACCTGGAATTGATCGAATAACAAGATTTATATTTTTAAGATTTCAACAAGTCTACATCAACATATGATGAAATATATTGTAAATTCACATGACAGCTCCTGGATACCTGATGATGGTCGAATAAATTTGGACCGAAACGTCTTAAATTTGGGAGTTTCATTGATGTAGAGACATCTCTTCCTGGTTGCCACTTCTGTCATTGTTCGGATCGTAATTTTATTATTTATACATTCAAGTTCAATATTTGAAAATATACATAGAAATAGCACACAGTTTAAATAATTGGAGAGGAAGGGGGCAAAGTCTTTCAACCACCCCTAGCGATTTCTTGTTTAAAATTTATTTTCTTGATAAGAAAATCACAAATTAGTTTCCCCTTCCCTTCCAAAAAAAAAAAAAAACTAAGCTCATTGATTAAAAATGATGTTTCTTTACTAATTTGCTCTTTTACAATATGAATGTAAATATCAAGTTCTCGATCGCCCGCAAACAGGTTGAATTAACTATAAGAAATTCGCTTAGAATAAACTTCCTTGATATGACTGGCAGCTGCTTCCGGGAGCAAAAAAAAATTAAATGATAAATAAATTGCCATAGTTTCTATTCATGATTCTCTTTTATAACAATTTACTAAAAAAAATATGTGTTAAGATGTAAGCAATAAAAATGTCCTCTCTTGGTTAAACATATATTTTATTCCCTTCTGGGGGATTCCTCTCTTTAACCAAGTATGAGTTCTTTGTCGTTCTCTTTTTCAACATTTGATTTTTTTTTTTATAAAAACTATCAACATTTAAGCAAGAATTATTAACTTTTTTTTTATCTCGTTTACAGATCTAAACAATACAATATCTTTCGAGTGATTTCAATTCTCTTTAAAGACATTCATTAATGTTTTTTAATTTAGATTATTTACTAGAGAAAAAAATACAAGCAACAAAGTTATAGTAGAGGGTTTTCCACCCTCTATTTTCTTCCGCCTCTCCTTTTAATTCTATTTATCATTATTTGTAACAGAGAGCCTCCTTAGAGAGAGAGAACAGTTTTAATGAAAATTTAATCAAAATATATTGCACAAATTTTGATTTCGAAATATTATGTTCTATTTATTGTATGTACTCTATTTATTAAACACAATGCAATTTATTTATTCAACTAAATAAGTGTACAAATAAAAAATTGAATTAAATAAAGAAAAAAAAAAAAAAAAAAATTGAATTAAGCATACGGGATAGTTTTAGTGTATAATTTATTCCTTCTAAATTAATATTCACTGTATTCGGTGGATTTCTTTACATTTATCAATCGATGTCGCCTTTTGTTGATATCTGATTTGTTAAGTTGGTATTTTTTCTAATTCTCAACACCCATCGTATAACCAAAATAAAAAATCCTTCACATTCCCATTGGAAAATTTAATTCCTTATTGTTTTCTGAGAGAGAATTTGTCTTTTTCTTATTATTTTTATTGTTTGGAATCAGTATAAGCTTTTTTGTGATTTGAGGTAAACTTTAGAATACCTAAACTTTTTTGTTACTTACTTTCTCTTATTTTAAAAATAATTTTGCTTTTGGCTGTCTCCTGATCATTAAGAATACATTCAGCCTCTACTCCTGTTTGTAGTTTATTGCATGGTAACTTGGGTGAATGGATCCCAAGATAATATATTTATAAAAAGCAAGGAACCTCGGGAGATTGTTCCAAGAAACAAGACACAGATATGCCTGTCACAACCCACCCATATTGGAATATTTTAAAACTATCAGAGAACTCTAAATGACATTTTGAAAGAATGGATTCATCAATGAATATTTTTTTATTATAAACCTATTTCATGACATTTCATTTTACTTATGAGAGGAACTACTTTCAATAATAAAATATAGTCTGAATAAAATAACTTACCGATGAAAATTCCATGACTTTAAGCACCCAGAGAGTCAGCGAAAAGTTAATGATGATCATGAGAAGAAGGACGAGGATGAGCAGGTAGAGGCATCTCTTGCGCCAGCCGTAGATACCGACACGAAAACCTGATGTTGTGAGACCAGGCACCATCGACTGACCAAGATGATGCCCGGATGATGTTGTCGTTGCGGTTGTCGTCGTCGTTGTTGTTGATGTTGGTTGTAAACGATGTGCAGCATTCGACGAATCACCGCCACCACTTGTGATATTTGGCGACGTCCATTCTGTTGGAGATTCTCTCCCCAACCTAAAATAAAGAAAAATAATAAGCCTACTAATTTTCTAGGTAGTAACTGGAAGGTTGGCAACTCAAATGACCAACTCAGCTCTTCCTAGAAATTAATATGCATGACCAGATCTAAAGCAGCTCTATAGCAATTAATTGAAATTAACGATTTAGCTGTAAAAGTTGCCTTCCCTCCTTCCAGAAAACGAATAAATTTATGTATTCCATTTGCTCATGGACAAAGACAAACTCGATATCTTCCTAAAGTATAAGCGTAAGCGTTCCAATTTAATAAAAATTCAGTTGCCCGATACTTATTAAAAAATTTGGTTCTACTTTTTTTGTCACTAAGTGAATTCAAAACAAAATATCTAAAATTTGGTTGTGAAATTCAGCTCCCCGGATTCAGGGACGACCGATATTTCAAACAAGTTAATCAAAAAAAAATTCCTTCGAGATTATAAACAATCTGTGTTTTAGGAGAAGATTAAATCCATTAATGTCTAACCTAGGAGGGCTAAATAAGCATCCCTTTCTCTCTCTCTCTCTCTTTGGGATTTTATTCCCTCTCTCCGTATTTGTTTCCATCTTTACTAGAGAGCAAGAGAGCGCAATATAAATAACCTTTCTAAAGCTTAATAGGCCTGCCTTCGCCACCGTTGCTTTTTCTAGTTTTAATAAAAAAATCTTAATATATTCTAAGTTTTAATTAAAATATTTTCTTTTACGCAGAGGTTGATAATAATATTGTACAAAAAAAAGATGAAATAATTTAAATTTAATTAAATTAACTAATAATTTAAAAAAGTTAAATAAAATGGGGTAGGGTTGAAATTGAATTATTTATAACTTTTATATTATGACCTCTTTTATAAAAAAACAAACGCTGCAAGTACTGTATATTTAAGAATGTCAATGATCTATGGGAATTTTATAAAACTTTTCAATCGAGTGCCACCAGGAACGTTAACGATTTCCTTGTTGTGTTGTTAGTGGCGAAGGGGTTAATTAAAAAGCCAATTAGAAAAGGGTGTGGTGGTGCTGGTCTTGGTCAGAGCACCCTAATCGCTCCTCTCTTGATAAATCGAACAACCACTTAATGGATTTACCCCTTCCAAACAAACCTCACCACTCCTACCTAACTCAAGCCTAATTGGACCCCGATGAAGATGCTCGTCTCTCACTTTACTCACTCACACTTCAACAGTTCTTCAAACAAAATTGTTGAAAATGAAATTTATTGCGTAATATTAAAATTATAAATTTAATAGGTAGACATATACCTCTCATTATTTGAATGCTATTTCTCTTCCAGTAAGATATCAACATTGGCATTCGAATTACAAAGTCTAGAATTTTTTTACATACTTTCTATGGATAAAAGAATGTAAAATAATATACATAATAGTATTGTTTCCACTTTGATGGTGGCCCTCTGTGGCCGAAACCAGAAGGTTAGCCCTAGCTGGTCGTCGGAATAAAAATGTTCACCAAAAAAAATAAAGTCATCTTTATTGAATTAATTGCCTAACACCTGCAATAGGAAATAAAAATCCTGTGTATATAATTAATATATTCCTACATCTCCTGGATTATATTCTACATTAATACTGAATATCGAACAGTATTTCTCGTAATCTACTTAGAATTAACACTAATTAGAACGTGATTAGTTTTAACTTAATTGATATCATCAAGGGTAAAGAGAGAAAGTGAGACAAGTTAAATATTTAAACTCATGAAATCCGTCTATATAATTAAGATTATACTACCGTGAGCTTTGCGACTACCGTTGGTTTATTATCTGAAATTTTCAGATTTTTTTTGTTTAATTGCACAAAAATATTAATATGATGCTGGGGACGAACTGAACACCCAATTATATTGAATCCTATCTGATATTTATCTCTTTTCTTATTTTATTTTATAAAAAGATTCCAAATTTATTTTGCGTGCTAAAAGTCAATCTTCATCAAGAAAAACAAAAACAAAAAAAAATTTCTTGAAATTTATTTCTAACTAAAAAAAAAAAAGAATTCTTTTATAACTATATTAAGATTGAGATAAGGAAGAAAGCAGCTTTTATTAAAAGGCATTCATTTAGTCGATTGAATTTTTTTTTTGCAATTCTATTTAGATAACATTGCACTTTTAATCAATTGATACAAAATAAAATAGACATTAAAACTAAAATAACAAAACCGCCATTTTGATTTAGGCCTATTAATTTAAACGGAAATAGACTAAATCGTGCCTATAGATAATAAAAAAGCAACTTCTTTTTTGTCTATTATTAAAAAAAATCTCAGTGGTTCACTATTTTCTTTTATGAAATTTATTTAATTAATATTATCAAATGATTTAAATAAATATGAGTAAAAAGACATAGAGACTATCTTCTATACTATTTAAAATTAATGGATTTAAGAGGGTTCAGGAGCGACGTCTTAAAAAAAAATCTAAACAATTATAGGGAATTTTTCACTGCGGTTTTTTTTTAAATGAATAAAATCCATGAGAGATTATTGGGACATCGAGCTATAATTTTTTAAATGACTTATTAAAAAAGTATCGTAATTAATTTTTTTGTTATCAAGCAAATACAATCTGTCCCAATAATCTTTAATTTTTTTCTTTTTAATTTAAAAATGAATTTATTGTTATTATTAATCACATATTAATTAAGAAATTTTTAAAATAAGCTTAGATGATTTATTTAAAAACCAACTGTAAATT
Organism: Euborellia annulipes; assembly: GCA_023213315.1. Classification (NCBI taxonomy): domain Eukaryota; kingdom Metazoa; phylum Arthropoda; class Insecta; order Dermaptera; family Anisolabididae; genus Euborellia; species Euborellia annulipes. The sequence continues at coordinate 17,856 of JAKCPI010027139.1, forward strand.
AGTTCAGCATTCTTGCAATAGATGGCAAGTTAGTCTAACAGACGATATAGTATTAGCCTATATCTGGCCTATATTTATATATTTTTATGCTTTTATAAAAGATACATAATATATAATAACATTTATAAAGTATTTATTGTTAAAAGATCAATGAAAATCAACCAAATGCATTAAATATTATTAGCTACTATTCTGACATCTCTGGGCAAATTTTTGAATTACTTGATTTTTGGGCATACTTTTTGACTCACTCAATTAAAAGTATCAGATACTTTGATTTTCTAAACGAAATATTTTATATTTTTTAAATTTTATACGTTTGGGAGTGAAAATTACCTCAAGGATCATGCATAGTCCCTCCCTAAATATTTTTCTAGATTATTATATCCCACTTATTAATAAAATGGTCACAATTTTTCATTACAGTGGGGGTGCAAAGATTCTTTATTTATTATTATTATTATTTTTTATTATTATCCCTTATTATTATTATAAAGTTAATTTCTCTTCTTGTATCTTGAACGATGGTTTAATATTACAATAAATAAAATTTTATATATTTCAAGAGTGTCGTTTTGTGTTGGTTGATGACTTTTATAGGTGTGGAAATAACCTCGTGATTAGAGGGCAGCCATCCTGAGTGATGGGGCCATCAAACGCCCCCTTCAACCAAGTTTTTAATTAATTTCAGGCTAAAAGGTCTCTACAGGCATTAAATATTTTGATCGCCACGTCAGGCGGTTTTTTACTTTTTTTTTTATTATCATTACTATCGAAAATGTTTTTTTTTTTTTTTTTTTTAAGAAATTTCTTCTTTTCATGGTGTTTTAGAGTAGAACTAGGTCAAATTAGAGATCGGCGAAGTGGACAATCATCTTATAAATCTTTTTACAAAAAATAATTTTCATTTCTTTGTTACTTATTCGTTGTTTAGTTAGTGGCATTTTGTGAATATGATGTGGATGATGACCATGAGCTCTTCGAGCTAAGACTGCTAGTTCTTTTTCTTTCTTTGTGACTCTTTCAAGCCGTTCAACGGGCTTCTTTCTTTTCTCTCTCGCGGTCTCGTCTCTTTTTAAAATTAAATTTTCGGACCCCGTCTTAGGACAGTATAATGCCGACCCTGCACGTCCCCCTTAGTACTACGTACAGTGAGATCTAAAAACTAGTCTTCTTATATAAACGATTGGAACGAATTTTCATGTCAAGAATTGGATTTAATTGTTAATTTTCCAGTTTTGAAGAAGAGTTAAAATGTAGATACTATATTTTAATAAAATAAAATGCTGGCCACATCAGATTTTCGTAATGGATCAATCGTTAGCGTTGATTTGCGCCATTTTATAGATATTTAGCTTTTAGCGTGATTCCATGCTAGATCTTTGATACGCCCCTCTTCGTTTTATTTTCTTTCAACGTCTCTTTATTCTGTTTCCTTTTTACTTATTTATTATTCTTCTATATTTTTATCATTATTTTGAAGAAAATTATAATAAATTCAAGATCTTATGATTTGATAGGTATAACAATTTTATTTATGTTCCCTTAAATACTCATTAATACACAATTTTTTTTTTTTTTTTTTTTAGTTTTTTTTGACTATAGACATTTTGTTAAAGAAAAAAAAAAAGAAGCAATTTTCTATTTAAACTTTAAACGATACTTAAATATTAATTATGAAATTTGTTTATACCATTTGGTATCTAAATAATTTAAATAAATTTTCATCGGAATGCTTGGGATCCGAATCTACCCCTTGGGTTATAGATTATCAAAATTGATATTTGTTGCTATCGTTATTCTTCTTGCCATGCCCGCTGGTTCAGGGCTGGAGACAATCATCACACATAATAGATCGAGATAGTAAAAAGAAGTAACTTCTCAAGCACAGAACACAACTTTCGATTACCGAAGGTAAGAGAAAGTTGTGTGCTGTGCAACCATCACACCAGATTTTTTAATTATAATTTTTTTTTATCCCTTTTTTAAATTTTTCATTGATATTGTCAATCGTATTCATATACATTTAAACACTTGAATGGAATAAAATTAATAGGGTTCATCATATTATTTTGTGATTTATTTACCCTTGTTATTTCTTGGAGCTTATTATTTGCAAGGGCGGATCCAGAGGTGTTTCTCGTGGGGGGTAATATGGTGTGACTCGTCGCACAGCACACTATTTTTTTTTAATTTCGGTAATTTAAAAGCGCATTCTGTACTTGTTTGCCAGAATATAAATATACATCAAATTTTTACTTTCTCTTACCATGTATATATGTAATATATATATATAGAGAGAAAGTATTGGATTCATGTCAAAAATTCGATGTCGAGATTTTGATAGATCTTCACGTTTTGAGGTCCCCTGAATCCAAAAAAGTGGTTTTCGCGACATGGTCTGTCTGTGTGTCTGTGTGTCTGTGAACAAAATATCTCGAGAACGAAAAGAGCTAGGAAGTTGAAATTTTATATTTAAGTTAGGCACCCCATGGGACGTGACACGAAGCTTTTGGACAAAATCGCCCAAAGAGTACTAGTACTTTACTGATGCACTTTTTCAGTTTGGTTTCGATTTTCTCAAAATTTGCTCCAACGATTTTTTTTTAAATTCATATATCAACTATTTTTTAGTTGCTCTTTAAAATGTATATTCTCATTTTGTGATTGAAATCTTCTGAAGACTACTTTACTCATGTATTCCATAGAAAGATAGGAGAAATGGTTGCCATGGTAACAAAATATAAACATTTTGCCATACTTATAAATTTTTACACCTTGAAAATCGAATGTACCGTACTGTCGGGAACTAAACACATGTGCAAAAAATCTGGTGTGACAAGCACAGTACACAACTCAACTTTCGATTACCGAAGGTAAGAGAAGTTGTGTGCTGTGCGCCAGTCACACCAGATTTTTAAGTATTAATTTTTAAAATTTTACATTAAAAATAAATTTTTTTTGCGAAAAAAAGGTATTTTTTCGAATCTCGGGGGGGGGGGTAATAGTACTACCTATGGGGTGGGGTAATAGTACTACTATGCTTATTTATACGTATTGGTGTTACTGTATAACTTGTTATTAATCTCGGAACCTTCGTATGTACATTCTATTTAATTAATATTGTACTTAAACGAATAAATAAATAAATAAATAATATGGTTCATCAAAATTTTAAATTTGATCTAAAATTTAAGGCCTATTTTTTCAAAAATATGTTTTTGTCACTAAACACTTCTTTGTTTCTGACCGCCGGAATTTTAATCAAAATCTAAAAAAAAAACCATCACAAAAAATCTGGCGTGACATAACACGATTACCGAGAAGAAAGTTGTGAGGATACCACACCAGATTTTTACATTTCTTTTAAATAAATAAATGATTTGTTGACAATAATCCTGGGAAAGGGTGCGTGCGACTGTCTCCCGAAAATGTAACTGTTTTACTATCTCCTGAGTGTGTAACTTTTATATTTTCTTCGTAGTTTAAAATGCATCTATCAATATATTATTACAATTCACTTTGAAACCAATCATACAGTCATATTCATTTATTAAAAATAAATAAACCATAATAATAGCACATAAAATAAATAATTCACCAGAGTTGAAATTAAATTACGTACGCTTATCAGTAATTAATTTGAATTAATACTATTTTTAGTAATTGTATTTAATATTAATAAATGCCATGAATAATTATTTATTATTCAAAACTAAATTTTAATTTAGAGATATTTAAAAATTTAAAAAGGATACTATTATTATAAATGAAATTTACCTAAAATTAAAGTTATTATTAATGATAATGATTCGCTTCTCATTCTGAGCGATAAAATTTAGAGATTAAAAAAAAAAATTCATTAATCATAGTCTTTTGTTTCTATCAAAGAAGCACAAATTTCTTTTTTGAACGCACAATATATCTCGTTTTATTTTTTATTTTTATCCCAATTGATATATAATCTATTGGAATTATTATTTAAGAAACCTGATATCAAACTCAGTTATTTCATGCACTATAATATAATAATATCTCAGTGCATGTGTAATACTTGAGAATAGGCGTAGGCGACGAGTCTTAATGGTCACAAGTCACGAACCCTCGGGGGTTTTATTTAGCCTTTACCATTACAACTGAACAATGTTCTGATTTACAATTAAGAAACGATTAGGGATGAGAGAAACATGTTTTAATGAATTCTCGTTAGTCCTTTTGATATGAGATTGGCAGTGGAAAAAAATAAGCAGCCAAGATAGAAACAAAGAAAATGGGTTAGAAAAAAATTTCAATTGACAAATATGGGAGAAAAATTTTATTTATTTTTTTTAATATAGATAAAAAACTTAATACGCACGCCGGGCCACTTGTGCGCACGAATATTACGTTTTAATTAGTAAAGAATTATTATGATAGGTATATAAATTTTATTTTAAATTTTTATTAGACAGCTTAATAGAGTGGTTTGAAAAATTAATCACACGCGAAGCTCCCTTAGAGTGTCTCTAATTAACTTAATGCGAAAGAATATTCAAGTTTCTGCCTGGCGAAAAAATGGCATTAATTCAGGGGTCCAAGGCCTTTGGCATGTTGATCTCATTAAAAAATTAGTAAAGGGAATTGAATTTATTAAGAACCAGAGAGGGTGTACAAGACTTTGGGTAAGGAATTTAAAGACCTAACGACTCTTTATTGTTATAAAATGGTAAAAATAAATAAAATCAAAGCAGGAAAGGAGTTTAATCAATATACGATAACTGCAGTCTTAAAAAAACATGATAAGCCAAGAAAGTCCTTTTTCATATTCTCGTTTAAAAAGATAGGTATATAATTTAATTAAACCAGTGGTTTCCAAACTTTCATTGTTATCGCGCCTCCCTAAAATATTTAATCGGCACGCCTCCCCACACACACACTTTATTAAATAATACAAATACAAAAGTTTTTATTGAAAAAA
>JAKCPI010027140.1:0-12395 GCA_023213315.1 Euborellia annulipes
TTACTTTGATTGACGCATTTTTCATATTTTTTTTTCGATTTTCAAATTTCCAATCGATTTTAAACAAAATTCAAAAAATCAGAGCCACTTTGCTCTTGTACTTCATAGGAAAGATAGGAGAGTGGTTGCTATGGTAACAAAATATAAATATTTTCCCATGTTTATAAATTTTACATCTTGAATTCAAATATTCCGTTACATATATGTCGACACAAAAAAAAATCTGGTGTGACAAGCACAGAACACAACTTTCGATTACCAAAGGTACTGAGTTTTTTTTGTACTGTGCGACAAGTCCCACCACAATTTTTCTTTGCTATACATTTTTATTTAACCTGGATATTTTTTTAATAAAATAATCCCTTGGTTTTATTTTAGAAACACCCCCTGTATTTATAAAAGGATAAAGTCTTATTTTAACTTTTATAAAGTTGCATTGTATTGGCCCTTTATTAAACTATAACAGTAAGTGTATACATTTACGATGTACATGCATATGTTGTAGAAGGAAATTTCAATTTCATCATCCTTTTAAAGTAGGATGTATATATTACCTGTATACAATATAACATACTATATACAAGATGACCTGGTAAGGTATTAACTAAACCATTTCCGGCTCCACTTCCCCTGTTGTCTGTCTCTACCTCAATTTTTTATTTAAAAATTCGAAATGACTTGAATCAAGACGAGTATGCTTGTTAAATCTCAAACTTCATACATAATAAATTTTTGGATCACAATTCTTGAATACTTGATAAAGAATTCGTATACATTTATCAAAAGGAATACACTTGCATACACAAAAACAATAAAATAAAATTTTTATACAGGCTCATATGATATATAAACCAAGCTTTAGACAGGAAATCTAAAACAAAATAGAAAAAATATAACTAAACAATCTCCGCCTTCTGACTCTCTGTTAATACATATATTTATCTATACATAAATGATTATATTTATGTATATTTTTTTATTAATTTTATTTTTAAATTCATCTAGAGGAATTTTAATATAAGCTATGTTCTCATTCACATTTAAACTCACACACACATTCACACAGTCTTTTCGGCTACTCAGGCCATATGAGACTTTGACGATAATCGTTATCAATTAATATACATATTGGAGGTCCAGGCATTCTTTTTAAGCCATTTGGTATCCAAATGGCTTAAATAAAATCTTCGGACTGCCTTTATGTAACTGCCTGGGATCCGAACCCGCCACTCTTGGTATACGAGGCTAGCACGCTAACCTCTACACCAAGCCCGAGGGCTATAAGCTATAAGTTATTATGTTTGTTGATACCTCTTTAAAATCTGAAAAAATTTTTGCAAGGTGAATAGCTGAATCAATAACTCTTTCTTTATTATAGAACGCCCAGCAACGTTTCGGTCAACTATGCGACCATCTTGATGGCTAACTGAACGAAATAAACCCTAGCCATGAAGGTGGTCGCATAGTAGACCGAAACGTTGCTCTGGGTTGTGTAGTAAAAAAATAAACATAACTGCTTGGCCTTTTATTTATTCTACTAGAAAAAAATTGTATTTTAAATTTTTATTTATATAGCTGAAATATACCTAATATTTTGATTTTTACACGAAAATTATTAGTCATTTTTGTATGGGATTTTTTGTTTGATATTTATTCTCTCTATATTTGTGGTTATATCTCTTATGAAAATATTTAATATTTCATCTTATATTATAATATTCTTAAAGAAGCTCTTTTTTTGCAGATTCCTTTCATCTTTTGTACGTAAGACTTGGCACTTGGTTAATGCGAGCTTCTCCGAGACATTCAAATAAGGTAAATTTTTATTTAGACCTATAAAATTATATAATTTATTTTTATTGCTGTGAACTGGGATATCAAATGCCTTTCCCCCCTATGATGTCTAAAGTCATTGTTGCTCTTTTTTTATTAACAAAAACTCCCCCATTTGAAAAAGGAGTGGTTTTCAAAGTGTGCTCCTCGGAACAGCAGCTTTCCGTGAATCCACCCCAAGTGTTTCTGGATAAAAATTTGTAGTAATAATAATTAAAATTAACATAAAAAATTTGTATCTTTTCTTAATTTTGGGGTTCCCATTGTGAACCTCAAAATACGATATATCGTCTATTTTTCCCATTGGGATTTTTTTTTTTTTTAGATTCACTACATTAATTTAATTTTTTTAATTTAAATAAACAATTAGTGATCTATATAATCCATGTAGATCTACCTATATATTAATTGTATACTCCCCTCTTTTTTTTTAAACACTCGCACTTTTTCTCATTCACACTCACACTCACACACACATTCACACAGTCTTTTCGGCAACTCAGGCCATATAAGACTTTGACGATATCCGTTATTAATTAATATACATATTGGGGATCGATGCATATTAATTAATTCACTAATAATTTCTCTACGTTAATGCTACTTACAATTTTGTCAGTTTATCGTAAACTTTGTTTTTTTTTTTTTTTTGATGGAGTTTCCCATGAAAAAATAAAGTACGGTATTTCATGTTTCTAAAAAGATTGAGAGGCTTTCAATTTTAGAAAATATATTTTCAATCCTATTGTGATTATTTTTAAATTATTATCAGATTATTTATCGTCTTGCTTAGTTTTTGAGTTGAAAGAGATACGTTCGGATATTATTCCTTTATTAAATATAGGTATCAAATACAATAAATTAATATTTTCAGTAATACCTGACGAGAAATTTTCGGGGCACCTAATAAATTATTTATAATTTGCTCAAAATTCAAAATGGATATATAGCTAAAGATAAATACATATATTGAATGATATTGATACAAATTATTTATTAACATATAGCTTTTATATCCATTTCCTTAATCTCATTTATTATTTATTTTTACTAGTGGGCTTAGAGAAAATTTTTTTCAAAAAAAAAATTCACTTAAATTTTATTTATTTATTTTTATAAAAGCTTTAAAATATACTCCGAGAGGCAATCTATTCAATCCCAAGAGTTATAAACTAGTTCACTCTATATATATATATAGAAAAAAAAGCTTTAAAGCTAGTTTATTCGATGTGTTCTACGACTTTGATTGAAATTTTTCTTCCAAGTCCACACAAAAGATAAACAATTCGGTTGTCACGGCAACGAGCTAACTTAGTGGCCTTATTTGAGGCACATTCGAAAGTTCAGGTGAAATCCCCGGTGAGAGAGTCAAAAGGGACTTTTTTAACTTAGGTAAAATAAAATATATTAAAATAAACAAACCATGTGAATGAAAAAGAAATAAAAATAAATTGTGATTATAAATAATAAGTAGAAATATTACACTTGATGTTGTAGCCTATTATATGAATACGCATATATTAAATTTTTTGTAATAAGAATAAATTTATATTCTAAAGCTAAATATCAATATATATACAGGTTAAAAAATTCACCCCTATTCAGAATATTTGGTATTTGGCACTTGATATTGTAACCTACCCTATGAGAATAGGCTTATGCGTATATTAAATTTTTTGTAAAAAGAAAAAATGTCTATTCTGAAGTTAAATATCAAAATAAATGCTGGTTAAAAAATTCAGCCCTATTCAGTATATTTGGTATTTGGTAATTTAGCTTAAAAAATATTAAAATTGTTTTATTTTATCCAAATTTTTAAATTCAAAGAAAATAAATTAAAAAAATCTGGTGTGACATGTCGCACAGTACACAACTTTCTCTTACCTTCGGTAATCAAAAGTTGTGTTCTGTACATTCGAATTTCAAGATGTAAAATTTATAAACAGAAAAATATTTAAATTTTGTTACCATGGCATCTTTCTCCTATCTTTCCTTTGAAGTGCAAGAGTAAAGTAGTCTTCATAAAATTTCAAGGGCAAAATAAGAATAAACATTTTAAAGAGCATCTAAAAAATAATTGATTTATGAATTTTAATCAAAATCGTTGAAGCGAATTTTGAGAAAATCGAAAAAATTGCACCAGTAAAGTACTAGTATTTTTTGGGGCGAATTCGATCAAAAGCTTATTTTCACGCCTCAGGGGAGGTGCTTAACTTAAATATAAAATTTCAACCTCCTAGCTTAATTTCTTCATGCTTTAAATTGAACACACACACACACATACACTGAGATACTATGTCGCGAAAAGCACTTTTTTGGACTCAGGGAACCTCAAAACGTATATATCCAACAAAATCCTGACATCGAATTTTTGACATGAACCCATTACTTTCTCTCTATATATTAATATTAACATTTATAGGTAAGAGAAAGTAAAAATCAATAAAACTTGTTTCATTTTATTTTGATTGTAAAAATTAAAATGTCTAAAATAGCCTCGGCTTTGATTGTTGAGGAATAGCCAATAGGATTGCATTCTGATGTCACGTGATGCTTTTGTTTCAGCTCTAGCCGACTCCCGGCCTCTTCGCCTCCATTAGAAGCTCAGCAACCATTGTGCTTTCACTGCTTAAATCTTGCCTAATCTCTCTCGAGTCAAGCATCTATGATTTGATTGCTTCACCACAACCGTTTAATCAACGATCTTGGCTTCCATTTCATCGCCAGGTATTTTACTCTTTTAATATTTTTCTTGATTGATTTGGATGAATTTTTTGGTTTTCAAATCGAGGTGAACTATTTTAATCGAAGGGCGAATGAAAATTTTTCCAATAAAATATTTTTATCATTACAGTATTTATTTTGAAAATAATTATTCCATTAACCACAAAAAAATATAAAAAAATTTCTTTAATTATAGGTTGTGGGAGTGAGTGAATATTGTGGGTTTCTTTATCCTTCCCACCCCCACCACACTCGTGCTCTCTCTCTCTCTGTTGTTCGTGAATATTTTTGTACTCTTTCACCTTGCATTGTTGTCTTTCAGGAGTAACTTTATACAAGGTTCTTTGAAACTGGCATCTAGCTAATTATTTAAGAGGGTTCAATTTTTTTGAAAGGAGGGAAATTACTTTAATATCTAAAGGGGACCTATTTAAAAAAAAAGTTTGTTTTTTTTATAAAACAAGGATACTTTGGCTTAAGTGGAAATGAATAAATAAATTATTTTCCATGTAGATATAAATAATGAATTCAACAGTTCCAGAGGAAAGATCTTGACTTAGAAATTTTTTTATTAGATTTTAATAAAACTCACCTCTCCTCGATAAACATAACTAAGAAATGAATTCAGAACACTTTCGAAGGAAGATTCGGGTCAGCTATTAAATTTTCATTTAATTTTAATAAAACTTGAGTCACACTACGCCTACTTTGCCACGTCTTAATAATAACCTAAATACAACACTAAAAAAAATATGAATTTTCAATCGTTTTTATTATAATTGTATAATTTTTATGATTATCATAATACATCAAACTAAACAAAAATTATTTTGAGATTAAATAAGTAGCCTTTAATCCTTTTAATCAATTTTTTTTCCACATTCAAAAAGATTTTATTATTTATTTTAATTAAAAGTTTTGAGAATTATAAAATCTATATTTTCTTAAATAAATGTATCCCCTATCCCCTTTTTTTTTTAGAAACCACTTGCTTAAAAATAAACTTTATTTATTTACTAATTGTAATACTTTTCTTATTCTTTTTAGTTCTTTGTCAAACGTCCATCAATCCGTCAACTTGCATATATTTGATGAAGTACTTGAGTTCAACCTAGAAAGACTACGAGGCACTACTTCTTCTTCCTGGTCGGATGAATCCACGAGCCTGCACCGTATAATCATCTGTTCTTCTTTTTGACACCGATGACTACATATCTACCAATGGAGACATACTTTTGGAGGAATAAAATCAAGTAAACCCAGCGTTTATTTTCAAGGAGACTCAGATTTTTCTAAAACAAATTTTACATAAATTTGAAGATTAGTTAATTTTCTTTAGAAAAATAAAGACAAGGGATTGGTACGGAAAATTGTTAGTAATAAATGTTAATTTCAGAGTTATATGTTTTTTGATGATATATTTTCCTCTATTAGCAATGGATGTATTAATATACAAAAAATATATAATAATCTTCAAACTATCATTTACTACTAACAATTTTTCATTCAAACAATACTCATGTATTTATTTATCTTTTGCAATTTTAAACTATTCTCAAATTTATGTAAAAATTTAAAATAAATAGGTCAAACGTTAACTTTTGTCTTATCTTAAATAGATAATTTGAAGATGCACATGAAAACCAATATCAACAAATTTCAAAATCTTTTACCGATTATGATATTTATATTTATTTTGATTTTTTGTAGTTCTCCTAATTATCTATTAAGACTAAACAAAAGACCGCCTTCGTCCTATTTTGATTCATGATATAAAATAAATCAGGGGTATTAGACCCCCTTAATAAACAAAAAAGAAAATTTATACAAATTTACAAACCTTAAAGATCTGATTAACTACACTGATCAAAATAATATTCGTTTTTTCGGATTCTTTTTCAAATATCTTCCAAAATTATTAAAAATTTACTTTAATTCATACAGATTTAAATAGCTTTAGATAGAATAGATTTAAATATATAGCTAATAGATTATTACTTTAAAATATGATCTAGGTAGGCAGGTAGTGATTCCCAACATTTTCTCATTCGCGAATTTGCAAAAATTTTTATATGAATATAATAAAAAGACATTAATGAATTGATGATAAGGTCTGAGAACAGTCGTTACTCAAAAATTTGAGATTGGAGGAAGATTCAAACAGGGTTCAAAGAGAGACTCTATATTACATCTTTTACTAGACATTAATTAATTAAAATCGCTTTTAACGCGGAACAATAATATAAGTTTCAGTAATTTTTCTTAATTGCAATTGTAACATGTGAAGTTGTTTTTTTATCTCTTAATTACTAAAAAAAAAAGAAAAATATTGTAATAATAAAAAAAAAAATAAATAAAAATAAACGTTTCCTTTATTCATAAAAAAACAACATCACTTGATATAAATGCAATACATTGTTGGGAAACACTTTTTATGTATATAGGTTGATATTATTTTCATTTTTCCATAAATTTTATTTTTTTTTATTTTCTTCTCAAAATTTATTTTCTAATCAAGAAGCCGAAGGAACTTTGCAGCCAGGGGATTAGCTAAAAAATCTTTTATTTAATTTTTATTTGCCGACGCCGACGTTTCGGTTCATCAGAGCGACCGAAACGTCGACAAATAAAAATTAAATATTAAATTTTTTTATTTAATCTCCTGGCTACAAAGTTCCTTCGGTTTCCTGATTAAATATCCAAAGCCATAACTTTATTTTCTAAAATTTTCAAAATTCAATTTAAAAAATAAAAAACCTATATACTCTCCTCTCTATACCCAATTTAGGCCCTTCCTTCCTCCGTTTTTCCTCATTTCTTCCAGGCTAGGTCACCTCCCTGTCTACTTGAGCGAGTTCTTCAAATCGTCATATGAGAAGGTGTGTACCCGATTGTCATTTCGGCAATCCTTTAGTTTGAGAGGTAGGATGAATAAAGGGTGGGTTTTAGCTTTAGGGCTTCTCTTTCAGAATTCTTCGAGCGATTCGATGGATGGATGAATTGATGGATGGAAATTTTTGAGGTACTGTCTAACCCCTCCTCCCTTATTAGCTTTAGATAGATAGAATTAGGCAAAGATATTAGGAAACCTAAGAACAATCAATTAAAAAAAAAAAAAATACAAGAAATTTTTTATAAATAAAAAGTGTTTTTAATAAAAACACAAAATACCTGGTAATTATTTCATCAAATTATTTTAATCTGAGTCTCCTCTTTATTTATAATTTTAATATAGGCAGCAAGAAGGTCAAGTAAATGACAATAACTTTAAACAAAATAGAACAATTTTCCTTTCCAATTTTTTGATAAAATTTACAAAATTTAATAAAAAAAAGTTTTTAATATATTATAGAACGAGACCTTCTTGACTAGCTCTTGCAAGTTGGATCCTAACTTAAGTAGGGGTCGCGTTTTAAAATTTTTTATAAGAAGTCGTCTACTTTTTAATAAAATTTTTTTTTATCATTTCCATTATTTTAAACTTTCTCTTTATTTCACGTTCATTCTTAAGTATGATTATTTGTGGAATAAAATATTACGTTTCAGTCCTTAAATTCTTAATCTCTTCTTCAGGTTCAATTTATATACATTATTTTTCAGTAAAGATGATATTGTATCTAAATTATTTCTGAAGAAGATAATGGAATTTACAGCTGACATATTTTATACAAATAATCAAATTCATATATTTTTTTTGATTTTTGATTTTTAACTCCGAAATGGAATTTTGATTCCAAACCCCTTGGATCCTTAATATATTATATTGAATAGATTATTATCTAAGTAATATGTCAAAAGCAAAATAAAAACTTTTTAATTTAAATTTCACTATTTAATAAGTAAAATTTTTGGATTATTATATGTTGGAAAATATAGACCTAATGAATATTTTTCTAACAATCATGTATCTTTTATTTATTCATAAAATATTTCAAAGAAATTGAGTCATAATATTTATATTAAATTTTATAATTACAATTTTTCTCAAATGAAACATCGATTTTATTTATTCTTACCTATATTTTATTTTGCTTTTGAATATTTTATTAAATTTAAGACATATTCACTTGTAAACTCTTTTGTGAACAAGAGCTCTCTCTCTGAACTCCATCGCTAGAATTAATCTTAAGCTTACTCTCTATTCCCCTTTTAGGTAGTTTAGTCTAGAGATTGGAGGAAAGAGACGAGCTCTTGGTTTTTTTTTTTTTTTATTTATTTATTTTTTTTTTTAAATTTCAAAAAAGTGAAACTTGTCATGTTTCATTGGATTCTTGATTCTGATCACATTTGATTTCGAACAGCAAGTGAATCGAACATAAAGATTCCCTTGTGGAGAGTACATATATACTTCGCTTTAATGATTAATAGGCTTTTAGGCAGGGTCTCATCATCTGGTACTCCGTTCAGTTCGGGTCTTTGTGTTAAGATGATAAATCCAATGAAAATACAACAAGTTTCTTTTCGAACAAAATTTTTATAATTATTTCGGTCAAAATTTATTCCATTTTCCTTTTTTTATATTAGGGTATGATATTTAGTGGTGAGGGGGATCACTCTCCCTGGGCGCAAAAAAATACTTTATAATAGGTCCCTTAGCTTAGCTTCAATTAAATATGGATGATTTATTTGAATTGGGAGAGTGGTCACACTTAATGAATCTTTTGTTGCATTTTTGCACACTCTTTGAAATATTTTTCTTTTGATTAATGCATTTTATGCGAAGATTAAAAAAGAATTGTGCGTGAAGCTCATTCTACATGTATTTATCTCTATGAAGACTAAGAAGAATTTCAATCAAGAAACAATATCATGAGATGGACCATTCCAACAACAAAGCCGTACACCTTGTGAAATTATTGTATTATATACATGTACTTTTATGTAAAAATTATATATATATTAAAAATATGTATAAATGTAAAATATGTATTTAAATAAAATTTTTTTTTCTTTTCACTTGTTACTCTGAAAACCAACTTGTATTCAAAATTAATTAAATTAATTTTGAATATAAGTTTTATTTAATCGTTTGAGATTTTATGTCTAGATAGGAGTATCTTCTTTCTGTTGGTCGAAAGGACATCGAATCAATTCCACCACTGATGCATCTTATTGAAAAAGTAATAATTTTTATCTTGCTTCAATATATAGAAACTTAAACTATATTTTTAAGTGGCATAAATTAATTTTTAAGTTTTTTCATAAATATGAAAAGTTAAAAATATCCATGTGCCAAAAATAGTTAGAATTTTAAAACGATTAATTAATATGATTAAAGCATCGGAAAGATCAACAAAACTTGAATTCAAATCAAACTTATCTCAAAAATTTTCTAACTTTTCATTAATATCTCTTCTTGGGGTAAAAACTTATCCCATCTAAATAAGAGAAAGATGATTTATACATGGAAAAACTCACAAATTATTCCAACCACAATTGGACTTATGCCATTAAAAAAAAAACTATATCTATATTACGGTCTAACGGGAAAACTACGGTCTCTAAAATGACTATTGTCATAGTGCTGAAAAAATAAACTAAATTCCATTTTTTGTTCCACAAAAAAAAAGATACGGAAAAAATTTTGTCCATTAATTTGATTTTTCTGTCTGACTCTTTTTTTAGAGATGGCAAAACTTGTTGAGTTTATGTTATAATATATGCATAGCTCTTTAAGGTCTAAGTTTGCTGAAGGATATAGACTATTTATGCATAATTCGAAAAGTTATTTCAAGTTCTATCTAGAGTTTAAAGAATTTTGTATGCACTTCTCTAAAATTTTGACAAAAATTAACAAGCAGGGGGCGATTTATAAAAATCAAATAAAAAACAACGTAAACTTATAATGAAACTCAAAAGAAATTCACTTTATATTCAAAACATTTTTTTTAATCTCATGTTTTTTATGAGCTCAAAAATATCCCTTTAATTATAATAATCCATAAAAAATTTTAAATCACTAACAGGTCTATTCTCTAAATACAGACGTTAAAATTTAAAATAAACAAATGGGTGTTGTTAAAGTAATGTAAAAACAATCAGCGTTAAAAAATTCTATTCAAAATCACTTCCTTGCCTCAAATAGCTATTCTGTAAACAAATCTTTAAAGCCAAAGCGTTAATATTTAGTAAATAGTGTTAAAAATTAATGCCATGTCTAGGGGGGTGCCTTTAATATTTTAACTTCGTGTTTAAAATAAAAATGGCGTTCTTAACCTAAAAAGTAAGGTTATGATTTTGATAGCTTTGAAATACAAGCAACATGTTAACGTCGCAGTTGAAACTTTTTTTAGAGAATGTAACGCTGATTGTTTTTACATTACTTTTTAACACCCATCTGTTTATTTTAAATTTTAACGTCTGTTTTTAGAGAGCCCTGTAAAAGTGTTGAAAAAATGAAAGCTAGGAATTTTTAAGCACTATGACCAAATTTTTCAAATTTAGCTCTGAGTCCTGGAATAACATTAAAACTTAACGTGTATTTAATATACACGTATGCCTAGAATTTTTCCAATTTTTCTGACGTCCAAAGAATTACTTATTTATATTTACCGTGATTACTTTTTTGCTAGATGAGCAACCCGGAGAGGCTATGGTTTTGACTCTCCTGTGCCATATAATTATTTGATCCAAAATATAATCACAGTAAATATCAATAAAAAAAAAATATAATCTTAAAAGAAGGGTGTAGATTGATTAGCTATGTAAAATTTTATAAAATCAAATGGGTAGATTTTTTATGTATTTAGAAAAATTAATTTTTACCATAATAATTTGTATTAAATGTATTAATTATGTCATCAAGTAATTATGTTATTTCTCTTTTAATTCAGATTCGACCACGAAGAATATCAGCTGGTCTACAGGTCAGACTGACGAAAAGTGAATTAAAGCCAGGAAAAGGAGTAAAAGAAGAAACTTCACTCGGAGTTCAGGTAATTTGTGTTACATCTCAATAGATCTCAGCGTTCTTCAATCTTTTCACACCTGCGTACCGGTTTCAAATATATCGTGGATTAATTTACTGTTAAGACAGAAAAAAAAAACCATTGAGGGTTTTATTTTTTTAAATCCAATATTTTTTAGTTAGCGTGACATCTGCCTCTTTGTTAGGTAATTCGATTGCTACATGAGTCGTGAACAGATGCCGGTCCACCGACCACAGGTTGGAGAACGCTGAAATTAACTTATATTAAAATTAAAAATAATATTTTAAAAGAAAAAGTTTTATAAATCATTTTTTAAAACTTTCAAAGTTCTTCATTTTTATTGGTCAGAATATTAATTAATCTAATTATTAATACAATAGACAAGTTTGAATTTATCAAAATAATGTCTGAAACATTGTTTTTTTTCACTCCATCTCCTTTATTAATTAGTACAAAATAATACAACATATTAGCCCCTCTCATTTATGACTGGAAAGAGACTATAAAAACTTTTTGCTAATAAAGTAGTTCATCTCTATTTATGATTATCACATGTTTTTATCTAACCCTGTGTAAATGGATAAGCAAAATAGTTGTGGTAGGATTTACCACCTTCGTATATAATAAGCCGTTAGCCTTTGTTTCTCCCTTGACGAAACTAATGGGTTTATATTAGAGATGTTGGAAAAACAGTCGGTATTAGTTAGAATTTATATCGTCATATATATTCGTCATCGTTTTCCTCAAATTATCACAGAATGAATAGTGAAACATAATCAATGATCTTTTTTAACCCTTTTTAATCTTTTTCAAACTGTTTAATCTTTGCTTTTAATTGAGTCTTGAAAATTCAATATTTAAAAAACATATAGGTGACTTTTTTTAAACTAACACTTTTTTCCCATTCAC
>JAKCPI010027141.1:0-20097 GCA_023213315.1 Euborellia annulipes
TTTTTTTTATTCAAGCATAATGATATAAAATTTTCGTCTGATCTTTCTTCACGTTTTTTTTTAAGTTTCCTGACCTTAAATCTATTTGTCTTTGTTGGGTGTGAACATAAGGAAGTTAATCAATTTTAAATAAAGCTTCTTGAAGGAATGTTTAAACATCATCACTCTTATTTTAGAAGAAAATTTGTCAACGTTAGAGGGCATTTTATATAAATAACGATTCTGTTTTGACTAGAAAGGATTTAATTTCATGAAGGAAAAAAAAAACTTTTCCTAAATTAAATTTATTTTCATTTCACTGGATAATAATCCCTATCTTTGTTCTTTTTCTCTTTCTCCCTTACTTCCTCCTCTCTTCTATAAATACAAGGCCGGTCTAAGAAATTTGTCCCCAGGCAGCATCAGTAAGAAAAGTCCCTAAGTTTTTTATTTCCGCTTTCTACATTTCTCTCAGGATTAATCGAGAACATACTATATAATAATTAGATCCTAATGAAATATTTTTTCTTATTTTTCAATGAATAAATATATGTATTTTTTTAAAATTTGGTGTTAGTGGTCGCACCAGATTTTTTTTGTTTCGAGATATATTTAGTTTTCAATTGTATTTTTAATTATTTTTCAAAATTTTAATCTCATAATTTGGATATTTTATACACAATAGAGAATCCTAAACCAAGAGCTGATCCAGAGGAGTTTCTAGGGGGGGGGGGGCCTTTTTTGGACCCAATATTAAAATCTCGACATCGAATTTTTGACATTATAGTAATTCTTTCTCTCTAAATTTTACATATAAAGGTAAGAGAAAGTAAAAATATGCTATCCTTGTCTGGATCAGTGGTTAGGGGTCGGCACATCCTCTCTTCTCTCTATCTAACACAGAAATCTTCGATAGGTTCTTATCAGTATTGTGATTTTGTACAAACTGAACTTGTAGTTTATCAAGGTAGCCATCGGTACAATTAATTAATTATCTATATAAATGTAGAAACCCTAAATGGCCTCAGCAGCCAAGAGGGCAAATAAAAAAACGTTGAGGAAACTTTTTGAATCGAATAAAAAGAAGAGCTTCATCACCAAAATGCCAAATTTTTAAATATATAGTTCTACAATAGAAATATAAAGTACCGTATAATAATTTTTAAGTACAAGAATTATTCTGAATTGTAAATTTATAAAAGACTAATAATAATGAAACATTAAAATTTATATATATAAAAAAAAAATAATGTTAATTATTGGAGTTTATGTTTCTAATTTAATACCACTCCCTTTTCATTTGTTTTATAGAGAGATGATTTTCTTCATAAAACCAAAACACAAACATATTAAATGCTATTAAACTTGTAGACCAAGCTGGTCGAAGTGGCTTTCTCTTTCTCTCTCACTCAGACTCTCGAAACAACGGCGAATAATAATGGACCGCGAATATGAAGATGACGACAACAAGCAAATGTAGAAATGAAACTTTAAGAAAATGTTTTAAAAAGTGAGAAATTTTAGGAGCAGCGAACCAAGTGTGAAATTGAAGTCAATTATTGTGCTGCCAAAAAGGCAGAAAAAATGACTTCAATGAAAAAACATAATTGATTGTAATGAAAAAACATTACAGATTATTTTATTGGACGAAAACGTGCTGTCAATGAAAAATTTTCCCTTAAGAATTTTATTTGTTGAATAACTGTGGCTGTAGGTCAGAAAAATAAAAAGACGTTTGCAGTCAAATTTTCTTTTATTTAGATTATCGCCCCTCAAGGCTGACGTTTCGGCATGAGGTTTAAGCGAGCCGGCTGGCAATAATAAAATGTGTTGGTATTATAAAATTTCGTTTCGTTTTGCTGTGAGCTGAATGTTGTCGCTGTTTATGAAAGTTGAGTATGAAAATAAAACATTAAAATTGAGAAATTAAGAGGAAAAAATATTAAAATTGATGAATGTCACATATAATCTTAGAAAGCGTGTTGATTGGCGTGTTATGTATAGATTTTAAAAGATGAAAGTCAATCAATGAAAACGTTACAAACTATATTACCATATCGGATGCTAAGGATTGTAAGAAAAAAGTCGAAGTCGCCCCGTGAGAATCGAATCTAATCGACTTGAAGAGTTTCAAATGGATTCTAAAAAGTCTATTGTTTTCAGTAAAAGATCGATTCTTAACTAAAGTCAGAGTCCACTTTTCCATCCCTATGATTCTGTCTGTCTGTGAACAAAATATCTCAAGAACGAAAAGAGCTAGGTGATTGAAATTTTATATTTAAGTTAAGCACCTCCTTGGCACGTGGCACGAAGCTTTTGAACAAAATTGGCTAAAGAGTACTAGTACTTTACTGATGTAATTTTTCAGTTTTTTTTTTATTTTCTCAAAATTTGCTCCAACGATTTTGATTAAAATTCAAAAATCACTTATTTTTTAGATGCTCTTTAAAATGTATATTCTCATTTTGCCAATAAAATCTTTTGAAGACCACTTTACTCTTGTACTTCATAGGAAAGATAGGAGAAATGGCTAAGGTAACAAAATATAAATATTTTCCCATACTTATAAATTTTACAAGGAAATTCGAATATACCGTAGATACTGTCGGAATCTAAATATATGTCGACACGAAAAATATGGTGTGATAAGCACAGAACACAACTTTCGATTACCGAAGGTAAGAGAAAGTTGTGTGCTGTGTGACTAGTCACTCCAGATTTTTTTTATTTAAACATTTAAGGGCAGGGATGTTCAAAACCAAATCCTTAGACCGCGTTATGGATGGACCGCCAGGATGTTCTGCTTTTTTATATATCGCTTAAATTGTATAGCTAGATAAAATTTTTTCAAAAGAATTTTTGTAAAATAATTTTTTTTTAAATAAATCATTTATTATTTTATTTTAAATCATTTTATTTTTTTTAAATAACTAACCGTATGAAAAAGTATCGGGATTAGTTCACTCATAAATCCATCCCATATATCAATTCTCAGTGACGTTGCCAAAAAAATTTTTGACCGGAAAGGGTATTTATAAACAATTATCTGGTGAACGAGTGAAGGAGGATGGGGGTTGTATTATTTGTTTGCCACCTACGCGTTAAGCCTAAATCAACACGTACGTAGAAACATTTTATAAAAATTAATTAATAAATATCTTTGTTCTGAAAGAATAGATTTGCAATACAAAGTTTATAAAATTTGTCTCTATCCTAATTTAATATCTTAGAATTTGTTACAGCAAAAAAAATATAGTAGTAAAAAGTTTTCATAGATTTTTAAAATGTCAGCAGAGGTAGGTATATTTTTCATCTAAAATATAATAACTGAACATCCCTGGAGACGGGTTACAGTATCGCGATGATAATCTTTATAAGTATTAAATTAAAAGAGGATAAATGTTTAAAGGGGAAAAAGGGTTTTGTTTAGACAATATATTCTTTGATATATTCCCTTTTAGATAAGCAATGACGTCACCGTTGGAATCGTAACTTACTTGTATAAGTTTGGCTTTGGTATTGATGATGCTATCATATTTGGCCCAATCGATTGTTCTCGATTGCAGTTGAGGTTGGAAACACTGAGGACACTGGCAATTGTCCCTAAGCCAGATCAGAGGAAAACGTATTCGGGATCCCGATGACAAGGTCAATGTTAAAATCTCCTCTTTTGGACATAAATCCATCGCCGCCAATGTCACCGGGTTCTTCAATAAAAAAAAAAAAAAAAAAAATTATTAGGAAAATTATTTAGAAAAAAATTTAAAATTTATCCTACAATAAAAAATCTGGTGTGACACAATATATTAAAATACAAGATGTAATAAAATTTGAGGGGGGTCTGGGAACGGAGAAGAGCAACAGACACAACAATCGATGCAGTTAAGCAATGCCAAGCGCTTCGAAAGCTAGGGGTCGGTGACCCAGAGCAATCAGGGTGTAGAACGCCTCCCGGTTGCCATCGGTACTAATGTATATAAATTATTTAAAATAAAATAATAACCCCCACTGGCCTCTATAGCCAAAAAAGGTTTTCGAAAAAAATAAATAAAAAAAAATTTATAAACATGGGAAAATATTTATATTCTGTTACCATGGTTACCATTTCTCTTATATTACTTATGAAGTACAAATACAGTATGATAAAAAAAATATTTTTTTATATTAAATTAGTAAAATTAAATAATAATCATCATTACGATATATAAAGAGCTAGCCGCTGACTTCCTGTCCCTGTGTGTATGTGCTTATCAGGGCGCTGATTGGCCAGAATAAAAGGAAGTTGAGTCAAAGAGGGAAATTTAAAACTGAAATTTTGCACTTACTCGCCGAAAATAAAGCATTATTTATATTTTAAAGAAAAAACTTTTAAAATGAGAGAAGCTCTAGCCTAGGCAAGCACAAAATTATGGATGTCGATCTGAATGTGACATCGAAAAAATAATTTTATAAGTAGAACTATTTTTAATTTTAATTTTAGTTTTCTATTTGGTAAATAAGTAGTAGTAAATAATTGATAAAAGTGAAAATAGTTGATAACATACGAATGTATGTGATAATTTATTTTTAAATTTTATTTTCAAATTATAAATCTTTTCCCTTTTTTGCTAAGATAAAATAGGTAAAATAAATAAAGATTTTTTTTTAAAGGCTTATAATTTATATCTATTAACATAGAAAAAATATTTCTAATTTTATGAATAAATTAAAAAATTCACAGTATAAAAATAATGGAATTTTATAAACTTATTTTTCTCATGCTATATTAACAAACATGAGAGAAATTAGAGCACCTAGTTAATTAGAACAAACAAATAATAATAAGGTCACTTATAATATCAGCGCCAGACTTGATTAATTTATGAGATCACGTGTTTGAGAAAAACAAAATCTGTTTCATTTTTAACTTAAAAAATTAACATTAATGAAGAAATATATAAATGTAAATTCTTAAAAAAGAAGCACAAGAAAATAGATATATAGAGAAAGAGAATGTGTGTGTGTGTACAAAACAAGGAAGATATTACTACTTTGCCCGTAAAATATAAAGTTTTGTAAATTAGAAAATATTTAATATGCGTATAAACATATATCAAATTTTTTCTTACTTTTAAAAAGTCTCACTTGAAGAAGAGATTCATTAGCGAAGGTAGATAAAATAAATTTTGTGTAATGGGAATGAAGGTTCAGATTTCAGTCCGGTGATATTTGTTTAAAACAATTTAGTATTATTTCTTTCCTAATGCTACTTTAAATAATATTATTCATTAGAGAGGATCAGTAGGTCAAATAATATACTGGTGTGACAGACAGAACACAACTTTCGATTACCGAAGGTAAGAGAAAGTTGTGTGTGTGCGCCAGTCACACCAGATTTTTGTGTCGACATATATTTAGTCCCCGACAGTACGGAACATATGAATTCAGATGTAAAATTTATAAGTATGGCGAAATATTTATATTTTGTTACCATGGCAACCATTTCTCCTATCTTCCCTATGAAATACAAGAGTAAAGTGGTCTTCAGAAGATTTCAATTGCAAAATAAGAATATACATTTTAAAGAGAATCTAAAAATTAATTGATTTTTGAATTTAAAAAAAAATCGTTGGAGCAAATTTTGAGAAAATCGAAAAAAACTGAAAAAGTACATCAGTAAAGTACTAGTACTCTTTGGCCGATTTTGATTAAAAGCTTATTTTTCCGGTCCCGGGGGTGTTAACTTAAATATAAAATTTCAACCTCGTAGCTCAATTCCTTCATGCTTAAAATTGAACACACACACACACCCACACACCACACAGACAGACCATGTGCGAAAACCACTTTTTGGATTCAGGGGACCTCAAAACGTGAAGATCCATCAAAATCTCGACATCGAATTTTTGACATGAATCCAATATTTCTCTCTCTATATATATTAAATATATATAGAGGTAAGAAATAAAAAAAGCAAATAAATTACCATGCCAATTGGTACAATAAAAAATTAAAATTCAAACGTTAAAAATTTGACATATATCGGCCTATATTTCGGTTATATTATATCAATACAAAGGCGAATAGCACTGTCTTGTATTCTAAGAATGATGATTAAATTTCGTGCATGTGGTCCCGGGTTCGCTTCCAGTCCCAAACGATTTAAATTTGAAATTAATAGGGGTCTAAATGTACTTAGAGGTCGAAAAAGAAATAAAAAGAAATGATTCAAAATGTAAGTTTCATTTTAAACAGTGAAAACATATATAAATAAGAAATTACATATACAATATTTATGATATTATATATGTATATATGCGTATGTGAGCCTTAATAATTAAATATTTATTAATTCATATACCCGAAAAAAGTAAGGGTGTGCCGCCGGGAGTTGAACCACGGATCCACCAATTTGTAAGGGTAAGAGCACACCGACTACAAATTGATCCGTGGTTCAACTTCCGGCGGCACACCCTTATTTTTTCAGATATAAGAGATTAATAAATATTTAATTATATAAATAAATAAATGAAAAAAAAAATTTTTGAAGATATCGAAAACTCTTAAGCACGCTACAGTTATTATTTATTATGGGAGTTTTTAATTATAGACCATTAATTATTTATTATTTCACTTGAGTCGGAGCAAGTGCGCAGTACTTGAAAACTATTTTAAATAAATAATTAATACAAATTTGATTTATAATTAAAAGCTCCCATAATAATAATAATAATAATACAAACCACAAAAGCATTAATAAACTAGATACGTTAAAAAAAATCACAACCCTATCAATGATGTAGGCGAAATAAAGTGGATAAAATGAAACATGAAAAAACTTTGATTAGCCTATCAATTTCAAATAAAATTCTCATCAAAAAAATAATTTATAATTAATAAATACATTTTAAATAAAATACAATAATAATATTATTAATTTGTAAAATTTATGAATCGCATTATAAAAGGGAAATTGTTTTATGTCGACACAAAAAATCTGGCGTTGCAAACACAGAACACCTTCGATAATCGAAAGTTGTGTGCTGTGCGACCAGTCACACCAGATTTTTTAAATACAAAGTACCGATGGCTGCCGGGGGACGTTCCACACGCCGATTGCTCAGGGTCAGGCAATTGCTTTTAATACAAGTAAACTTACTTGTTTTGTTGATAAACATCGTAATTGTATCCAGCGTTGTTGATGTTTTTGTTGTTGTTTGCAAAAATGAAGTGTATTTTTAACGAGGGAACGAATAGCTGACATTGTGCAGGATTCGAATAGAATGAAGATGATGATGATCTTTGTACTATTAATGATCTTGATATCATTTTTTAATCTTTTGACGTAAGTTAGAAGGTCACAAATGGAATAACAACACAACAACAACCATAACTTATTAATATCATGAACTCAGAGAATAATAGGCCTACATATCATTTAAAATTAGTGAGTACTTTAATTAAATATTCTTAATTATCTAAAGGATATTTTATTAAATTTGTTTCTATTTAATTGCTGAATGAATATTTAATTTATATATTCAAAATATAAAATGTAAATATGAACTAGCTAAGCTTATATACTTTATGAAACAATATTTTAATTAAAACCTCTTGGCTCAATTTTAATTATCATTTTTTTTCCTTAATTTAAAATTCTTTGAATCCATTTAATTAAATTAACAAGAGGACAAATAAATAAAAAAATAAACTTAAACTTTTTCTTTTACGAGATTGGCATTGAATACATATTCAATTTTGAAATAAATACTAACTAGCCTAGTTATATAAATGAAGAGGGAAAACCCTGTTTTTTTATTTTTTTGATGATATTATGATGATATCTAAAATAACAAGTGTTAATTTATGTACTAGCCGGGGGCTTCGACCCGCTGGACCCCCCGCCAGCTGGCTCCGGCCCGCCTTCACTTCCCAACGGGAAGTTGCTCAAATAGACCAAAGGTAGATATTGTGCATGGGAAGAACTATATCTTATACAACAAATATACCGGTATACAAGATCAATTGTATAGTAGAGTATAGGCCAGGGATGGCGAACCTTTTTGAGACCTAAGTCAAATTTTGTTCATATTTTTTTTTAGTCCATTTTAGACCCAGTCCGAGATAATATTAGATTTAGTTCTTAAAATTAAAAAATAAATTAAAATAAAACGTGAAGATCTAGCGAAATCTCGACATCGAATTTTTGACATGAATCGAATACTTTCTTTCTATATATTTTCATATATAGAGTAAGAGAAAGTAAAATTTTTATAAATAAAAAAAAAGGCGCCGGCCCCTAGGATAAGGGTAGTCCGCCCTCCGCGAAAGAGTGGAGGTCTTGGTTCGACTCCAGGGGGTGCAATTTTGCCCAATCTTAAGCATAAAATTAAATATTCAATGATGACTTTTGAAAAATAATTTTATATTATCCATATCTTTAAGATATAGGCCTACATGACTTTATTTTCTTCTTTAGTTAGTTGTTTAAGAATGTTCTAAAAATTTTAGTTAATTGAATAAAGCCTCTTCATTTTCTTAACAATGGTTTTGGCAAAAGAGATACGCTTCGGTTGTTGTTGCTATTGAAAAGCAGGAAGTTCCCGCAGGGCGTTGTTTTGGGCTTTTGTTTATTATCTAAAGATTTCATTACTCTAATAAAATATTAATTTATTAATCAATGAAATTCATTATATAATTATGTAATTTCATGATAAAATATCTGAGATTGAATTCTACAAACAATATTTTTTTTTCTTCTCTAATGATTAATGATGATTTAATTATAGTTTATATTTTATTACGATATGAATGTCATTTGATTCAATAATAATATTATATAAATATGTGGAATTAAATTTTCATTAGATCATATTAATTTTAACATTTTTATTTTAGCCCAGTAAAATTAGCATTTCACTGCGGATTTTTTTCCAAATAAGCTGAAAATTGGTACACACCTTTGTTTTGGCATTTTAAAGACTGGGAAAAAAGACTCATATAATCTCGTGACTGCGTCACAAGCTATTCGAGGCCAAAGGTCGCGAAAATCGGTTTTTTGCGATTATCCCGTTTTCTATGGAAAATACGATATTTAAGGTTATTATTGAACTTGTAGATTATAAAATTAGCTACAATTTTTATTTCAAGTATTTTTTCGTATCTTCAACCGTTAACAAGATAGAGCGCGGAGAGTGCAAGCGCGCATTCGTATACAAGTTTGGCTGGAAAATAATATTCTCGCCCATCTTAAAAAAAAATTAATTAACGATTTTTCATTTATCATTTATCAATCCATAGGCATTCTATATCTAAACTACAATATTATATAAAAGTCTTTGTTTTCCGTAAAATTTTTATAAAATTTTCCTGATATGAATCGCTTTATTAATATGCTTAAGTTAAATAAGCTCCTGTACCCTCTAAGAGAAAGCCTATTAATCATCTAAGACAAGATATTATATACCTATTATCGTAAGTAGTAGATATCAATATTCATGAAACCTCCGAAGTTGAATAATAAACTATGTAAACAGCAATCAAATATGTTTAAACAGGTAACCAGTTTGAGGGCGGGGGGGCGAACTCAACTAGGGCGCGATTTAGGGGGCTCCGCCCCTGACCCTGTCGCCTTCGGGAGCAATTGCCGCCTTCGGCGGGCAAGTTTCTTGATCTGTAATTTCCTCAGCGAATTTGTTTATATTTACATGTTTTTTAATGACACCTGTATGATTTTGTTTTGATTTTTCTTTGCTTTTACGAAAAATGTCGTTTTCTTCTGTGATTATTTCAAAAACTATTCAGTTTTCGGGAAAATATCAAAGAATAAAAACTTTTAAAATAGAGTATTTTATTTCGACGGGCATGCAAATGAAATTTTATTTAAAAATTGCTAGACATTCGTTCATTCATTCACTAAATCTAGGGCGGGAATGGGCGGGTTTGAAAAATCCCGGGGGGTAGGGGGTGAAGAATGGTAAAAGCCTTTCATTTTGAGAAAATCGAAAAAAATGAAAAACTACATAGTAAAATTAGTACTTGTTGGGATTTTGATTAAAAGTATTTTCACGGTCCCGGGGGGTGTTTAACTTAAATATAACATTTCATCTCATACTCAATTCCTTCATGTTAAAAAATTTTGAATTTAAAAATTAAATATTAAGGTTATATGAATCTGAGTAAATCTAACAGATAAAACATCAAATTAAGGTTATATATTGCAAAATAAAAAAAATTTTTAATTATAAAGCCTCTACTTATTTATTATTTTGGAATTAAATTCATTTAAAATAGTAGAATTCAAGTTGTAATATAATTTAAAAGAAAACAATCAATTTAAGACAATCGATGAAAAGAATATGATAAAATCACATTCGTGGGATATCTTAGAGGGAGGGCGTATGGTCGGGGGGGAAGGTCAGGGGGGGGGGGCCCCTCCCCGACGCCACTGGTTTAAACTAAATTTCGTTTTAAATACAAAGAAAACTCGGCCAACAAACATCCCATTTTAATATTCAGACAGACTTTGTCCAATTATAGTAACGACTAATTAAAAAATAAAAATTTTTGTTCGTTTATAATGAGTTTAAAACGAAGAGATGCCAAAATGTTACAATAATTTATTTTAGTGAAGTAATCTCTGAAACACCCTATATATTTACGTATATAGCCTAGATAAAATGTACATAAATCCATTTTGTGAGATTTTTATAGTAGACAAATTGCTCTAAATAGCAATATAAGAAAATATATTATTTTTAAATGCGAATCTAAGGAATTGAATTTATATTAAATCCATATTTTTATCTTTTTTTTTCTCTAAATAGAATAAAAATGTCTTGTCCCACCCCTTTTTACAGGTCCAGACGTCTCCCTTGGGATCTGCCAGCTATATCCTTTATTCATTCAAGATGTTGGTTCATCATCAACATCAACATCACAAGACCTCCGACGCGTTCAAAAAGTTATTAAAGGCGACACAAACGAAAGAGAGAGAGAGAGAAAGAGATAATCCTATCTATAGAAAAAAGAAAGAAAGAAAGAAAAAGCCCTTACTTAGCCCTATATCAAAAAAGGTCACCAACGGATCAACTTGATTTAATTTTAAGACATTTTTTTTTTTTTTTCAAAAGCAAAAATAAGGGCGTGGTGTTAGAAGATTCAACAACCGTACGACTTTCTTTCTAAATTACTAAGAATTGCTCTTTTTATTTTAAAAATGACGAAAACGAATTTCTTTTTACTAAAAGAATCTTTGAATATTTTCATAAAATTAAGGAAGTGAGTGTTGTTGAGTGGTATTCTCGTATCAAGATAAAAGCAAATGAGAATAATCCTTTTCATTTGAACTCAGGTATTTTTTTGTGCTTAGATATAAACCTGAAATCTAGCAGGCTATGGACATCTATTACTTTCTCTTACCCTATATATGAAATATATATAGAGAGAAAGTATTACAATCATGTCAAAAATATGAAGAAAAAAATTGAGATTTTGATGGATTTTCAGTGCTCAACCTTCTCTTAGCGAAGGGTAAGAGAAAGTTGTCTGCTCTGCGCCAGTCCCACCAGATTTTTCTAAATCCTCCTCCCATAAGTCTATTTATTTCTATCTAGAAATTTATTATTAAATTTCACCAGGAATTCACTCTTATATTATTTAGCTGGCCGTAAATTAAAATTTTATTAGTATGAACGGAACAGAACCAAATCTCTTATTCACTACACATGACGATTAGAGTAATTATTTTATATTTATACCAAAAAGGGCCACCAATCATTTGAAATAAATAGGGATGGGGTCTAAATGGCTTTAGATTCCGAAAAAGACCTTAAATTAAACAAAATAGTGAATTCTATCTAATGCAGGACCTACTGCCGGAATTAAATATAGGCCTATCGTCTTCTTAGAATCATAGTGTCGAAAGTTCGAAAATTCAATTTTTGAGTTAAGCCTACGAAACGTTTTTAAAACGTCTTCTCTTTTGAATGGCAAAGTGACGAAAATATATTTCATTCTTTGCAATTGATTCTGGTCTATTCATTTATTACTCGCCACTATAATTCACAGCAAGCGATATGTCGTCACAAAAAATCTGGTGTGACAAGCACAGACCACAACTTTCAATTACCGAATATAAGAGAAAGTTGTGTGCTGTGCGACCAATCACTCTAGATTTTTTAAAACTGATGTGAAAAATAATGAGAAGTAAAACATGCACAATAGTGTAAACGGTAAATGATATTTAAGGAAGATATAGTGATTATTAATGTTAAAAATATTAAACTTTTTTCAACCTATAAAATATATAACCTTTTGATATACGGTAGTTTTCCAAACTTATTCATTTGAATTAAAAACCAATATTCAATATTTGCTTTGCGTGTTTTTGACTTTTGTAAAGCCCAGAAGTTTCTTTTAACAAAAGAATATTATCATAAAAATATTTTTACAGTATTTATTGTGAGTAAACTGTTTATGTTTTCAATAGAGTACAGTATGCGATCATATCTGTACATAGTATGACGCATGACATATTTCCTAACTGAAAGAAATCAAACTAAACTTTAGTTTGATTTTTGAGACAAATCTCAGGTCACTACATATTTCAAAAAAATATCTATTGCAATAACAGTCAAGAGCTGCGACTAAGAGGGAAGAAAGACGCCCTAGGATCAAAGTGGTTAAGCATAAACCAAGGGAAATCACAGATAGTTGGCTCAGAGAGAGCAATAAGGAAAGGACGATCCTGAGATATCGTTACTAATTTAAATTGTAAATTTAAGGTTATGTGTTCAAATAGCCTCTAAAGTCAAAAAGGCAATTAAATATTGTGAAAAGGGTGCTCTTAAATAATTAGAAACAAAACTAAACCATTAAATTAGTTTTAGATTTTTCCCTCAATAATGAAAATGAGCAGAAATTTATTTAATTCTAAAATAATCGTAATGCCGTGTTGAAATAAATAAAATAATAAATATTTATTATTTAGATTTTCGTATTTGAATCTTGTTCACAACTTTAAGCTTCAAGGAAGGGACTTATACTGTAGTACCCCAGGTGTATGTCAATAAAGTTTATTAATTTATTTTAATAATTATCACTATGTTTGGTGAACACTTAGAGCCATTTGAAGGTCTGTTTGAAAATGATGTTTTAGTAATTGATCTGTTTGAATAAGTATGTATGTGTTTAACCAGCCTAACTCAAAAACAAAATATTAGATAATATGAAATTCAAATTTAATATCAGGGTGAATATTCAGTTGAGGGTTATCCAGAGTTTCTAAAACTAATAATAATTTTCTTTTTCTTAGGTGAATTATTCAGTTTTACTTTCTCTTACCTTTAAATATGTTAATATATAGAGAGAGAAAGTATTGGATTCATGTCAAAAATTCGATGTCGAGATTTTGATAGGTTTTGAGGTCCCCTGAATCCAAAAAAGTGGTTTTTGCAACATGGTCTGTCTGTGTGTCTGTGAACAAAATATATCGGGAAGGAAAAGAGCTAGGAGGTTGAAATTTTATATTTATGTTAGGTACCCCCCTGGGAGGTGACACGAAGCTTTTGAACAAGATCGGTCAAAGAGGGCTAGTACTTTACTGATGTACTTTTTCATTTTTTCGATTTTCTCAAAATTCGCTCAAAGGATTTTGATTAAAATTCAAAAATCAATTATTTTTTAGATGCTCTTTAAAATGTATATTCTCATTTTGCTCTCAAAATTGCTTGAAGACTTTACTCTTGTACTTCATAGGTAAGATAGGAGAAATGGTTGTCATGGTAACAGAATATATATATTTTCCCATGTTTATAAATTGTTCATCTTGAATTCAAATGTACTGTACTATCGGATACTACCGGTAAATATATCTCGACACACAAAAAATCTATGTCAAGCACAGAACACAACTTTCGATTACCGAAGGTAAGAGAAAGTTATGTGCTGTGCGACCAGTCACACCAGATTTTTTTAATAAACAAACAAAAATCAGAAGAAGCAGAAGATATAAATTATTCAGTTATATGTAATTAAAAAATATTTTGCTACTTTGATGAAGGGATAAATATAATTTCAAAGTGCCAATCTTTGAAATTTTTAGACAGTGGTAAAGTATAAAGAATGCAATGAAGTGCTCTAATTATGTTGGGGTTATATTTATAATAGATATAAGTACCTCTAACAAAAGTTTATTTCTTAATAGAAATTCTTATTTAAACTTTTAACCAACCAATGTTGATTCAAGTTTTTTTTTTTTTTTTTTTTTTTGAAGAGAATATTCATTTATTGAAGATGTTTAAAAGTTTAAAATTACGTATCAAATGAAATAGGCCTATCAGTTCGATTTTTGAAGTCAAAGAGATCGGCTTTTAAAAGCCTTTACGGAAATTTAACTGATATAGCCTATTTATTCGGAATTTTTAAACTTTAAAACAACTTAAATTCGTATTTTCCTTGAAAAAAATTACTTCAAACAACGATGGTTTGATAATTTTATATAAGCAATATCAATCGCTATAAGAATAAATAAAAAATTTCTATTAAGGAAAAAATTGGATATTTTTAATGAAAATGTAGAATTAGGCCTTGAATTTTTATGTAGAACAAAATGTTGGTGGCCAATAGTCCTGTATTCTAATAGAAAGAAATCCCGCGGGCCTGGTGACTGAAAATCCCATATTTAATATCTTAAATTGACTATCAACGAAATCAATCTGGATTTTTGAATTTTAAGATCTAATATAAAATTGCAAAAAAAAAATATTGCCAATATTAGGAATTAAATCAAATGAATCTCCTTCCTACAAAGTCATTATTGGGCCTCTACTTTTCTAGCCTTATTCCCGAAGTGCGGGGTCGGGCGAATGGGTTTTTTGCGACCGGAAGAAATAGAACAGGCCGGCCCGTCACACGGTCTGACGCTTGTTGAAAATATAGAAGGAAAGGACAGACATGTAAAGAGCAGAAGGACTGCCAGTCCCAGTTCGGGTAGCTCGTGGTCGCCATCCACGTACCCACAAGATGTGGGCCCCTGAGAATTATTGATAAGCTTATATAAGTCAAAGTGTTTTGGTTCGATCCCAGGCAGTCCGATGAATATTTATCTAAATCAATTGGATACCAGTTGGTATAAATAAATGTTTGAATCATATGTGACATAAATAAAAAATATTATCAATCTTTCAAAGTCCATATGGCCTAAAATGCCGAAGATTTAAAAAATCAGTTGGATACCCCACCAATTTGTATATTTGAAATATAGTCAATTCATCAGCACATTTCTGAGAGATAATTAAAATTATCAATTAAACTGACAATGAATATGGCCTCAGATGCCGAAAAATGCTTTAAAAATTATTTTGTTATATAATTATTTTAAATAATTTTAATTGAAAAAAAAGTTCAGACAAATTTAATTAAATATCGTTAAAATAATATATTTTAGAAACGGGGCTTAGAAACATGGTTATGAGATAAATAATAAATGAACCAATAAAATGAAAATTTGGTATTTTTAAAGTTGACATTTTAAACCCCTCCATGATATCTAGAATACATGAGACCCGTTTTAAATACAATTAAAAAACAATTTAATGTGTCTGACGAAATAATAAATTATTAATTAAATCGATTGAAGCGAGATAGTGGACATTTTATAAATAATATAGTCTTTGAATGCATGGAAATGGTAATAAATAATATATTAACATTAACATTGATTTTAACTATATTCGTTAGTTAAAAACATCTTTCAAAAACATGTTTTGCTTTTTCCGGCGCGAAGAAGGAACATCTATTATTATTATACATAAATGTGATTTGTTATTCATTTATTTATCCATTACTTTTTATATCAATATCTACTTATATATTCACTTTATTAAAAACAATTTTTTTTTCTTGGAATATAGGCATATAAAATATTGATGTGATTAGAAACGAATATTATTCTAATTTACCTATTAATTTTCATCAGAGCTTAATGTATGTTACCTGATAGTAAGAGATAGAACTATAGATGATATAATAATATATATTCATTTAAAGTTTTGCTACTGTTAGGTATGTGTAGCAAAAATAGCCATGTTTTTTGTCAACTATAACTCAAAAAAATAATAAAAAAAAAAAAAAAAATAGAAAAGTTCACTTTTTTCGACAGAATATCGAATTTTCTTCATCACTGACTAACAAAGATGGATTAAAATATTATTTTGTTGTATATAAGAATTGTTATATAAGAGTATTAGTTAGCAATAATTTCCAAAATTCTGTAATGTTCTCATTAATAGTTAATCTCATTAACTAAAGCTTTCATTTAGGAGAGCTTAAAATTTAAAGGGTAATGTTCATGTGATAGAAAATAGTTAAGTAGGAAATTTTTTAAAATGAATATACTGTTCGTACTTATGATAATAAATACTCTATAGAATATTATAGTTTTCAGTAATTATATTCAATTTAATAATATTTTCTTTAGATTCGTTCTCATTTGCAATTGAAATAACCAACAATAATTGGAGTGAAATTTTCTATTAGATAAGAGAATTCTGAACAGAAAAGTAAATTGAAATAAGCACATCGTACTTGATTGACATCTGGAAGTTGTTTTAAATATAGGTGGTAATTTAAAAAAATCTGGTGTGATGGTCGCACAGCACACAACTTTCTCTTACCTTTAGTAAAAGAGAAATGTGTGTTCTGTGATTGTCACACCGGATTTTTTGTGTCGACATATATTTAGTTTCCGCCGATATTAAAGATGTAAAATTTATAAACATGAGAAAATATTTATATTTTGTTACCATGTCAAGCAATTCTCCTATCTTTCCTATGAAGTACAAGAGTAAAGTGTGCTGCAAACAATTTTGAGAACAAAATGAGAATATACCATTTAAAGAGCATCTAAAAAAATACACTCAAATATGAAGGGTAACGTAGAATCCTCGAACATCAATGTAGGAATATAAATATTCTGGGTAAAATACATCAAAGTCCTGTATCCTATTGCAAAATTAGATGCCTTGTGACTGGGATGCTATCTATCTATTCGTTTATTCATATTTAGCTGTATTTATTTTTTTAAAGCTGAATATCTCCTTTAAAAAAAACATACAATTTGTGAATTAAATTATGTATAAGCATTTAAAAGAGCTTATTTTCGTTTCTCTTTAATTAAATTTAAAATTATGAAATTGATATTTAATAAATAGGGCCGCCGAGAGCCTTGTCATGCCCCGGGAATATAAATTAATACTGTCCCTCTTCCCTTCACCTCTCAAAAAAAAGTTTAAATTTTAAATATATTGATAGATAGCTTTAGAGCAAAAAAAAAAAAAAATTAATATTTTATTTTTCATAACTAATTAACCTTTAAAGACTCGACCCTCCCTTAGTGGGAAAATTTTAATGTTTTTTCATATTCTTTTTTTCTTGAAACATTTAATGTTGGGCCAATCTTTTAATAATTTAATTTTTTTTTTTTTCATTAGGAATTTATAGTTGAAGTTAAAAGAGTCCGGGCCCCCTCAGGGAAGAAATATTACTAGACTATCAAATAGCCATTGGTTGGAAAAAAGCCATTTGCTGACCATAGAGGTCAGAGAAAAGGGCTGATAATATCTTGGTTAAGAAAAGAATCCTGATGTCCAGAGTAATTTGGAAAACATATTTGCATTTAAATTATTCTCCATAATCTAAGATCAAATATATTAATTAAAATATTTTGAATTATCTCGTAAGTTAAATTGAGCATCAAATACAATAAATAAGTTTCATTAAAAGTTATTTAACGAGTATTTAGAAGTCAAAGAAGAATTATTAATCATCCTTATTCAAAAATAAAGAGTAAATGTTTTAGTGGATATCAAAGAATTTTTTCCTTTAAGAAATAAGAATAAAAAGAGGGTTCGATCAATTTCTATCAAAATCTTTAGAGCACCTCTTTTGAACGAATAAAATTGTTACACAGAGTTTGATCTCTCTAACTTGTTTAATTCATGAGGTATACAAACATTGAGAAAATGGATGTATCGTATTTCAGACCCCATCAAAATGTCAAAAATCTACAAGTCGAATTAAAAGTTCGTCTTTATCTCTTATCTATTTTCTATAGACTATAAAAATTTATTTTAAATAAAATTGATTGATGGGACCATGACCATTGTATAATGGAGGGGTAGAGAAACTTTTTTTTAATAGTATCTACGAGTTTATTAAGTTTTAATTTATATAAAGTTCATTGGAATATATACATATATATAATGTCCGTCTGTCTGTCACGCACTATTTGGGCAACTTCCCGTTGAAATTTCGAAACCTAATTTTATAAGCTTAAAGAAGGCCTTCTTGGGATTATAGGAAAATTATTTTCATTCTGAAATTCCTAATACTTTTTGAGTTATTAATTGTTGAAGTTACGGTTTCTCCCATAGGAAATGCAAAGATAAATATTTATGTATTATTTGCATTGTTTCATTATATGTTCAAAGCATAGGCGTAACCAGGGGGGTTTTGGGGGTTCAACCCCCCTCCCATGGGACCCAAACCATGACTAGATATTTAAGCTTTATAATATAGGGTAAGAGGAAGTAAAATATAATAATTTACTCTAGCTAAAAAAAACAAAAATATTTACAAATACCCTGAAATAATCTTGAATTTTTCAAATGTTTGAAAAAAATTTTTTGAACCCCCCCCCCCCCCTCCTCCTACGCCAATGGTTCAAAGGCGGGCGTCGCGGCTAGTGATTACTATAATGTGATAATGATAGAAATTTATTAGATTATTTGGATAAGTTTTTTTTTTTTTATATCCACCCGCTTTTAAAGGAAGTTTCTTTAATTCCCCTTATGTTTATGCAAAAAGTAGAACAGATTTGAATTTCGGTTGCATAACCTGCAGGCAAATATTTATTTTTTAATGGCCAGTAATAGATTGCAAACAAGCTAATTATAATTCAGTTTGTATAGTGCAGGGATGGAGTAACTTTTTAAAATATTTTCGGATATAATGGATTCTTCGAACCACTCGCTGCATAAAACATATTATATTATACTAATTACAATGTTTTCACAAACATAATCATCATTCACCTACGTTTTATATTAAAATTTCTAATAGGAAAAAAGAAATATGGTAAATTGCATTAAATTCGCCCTGGTTGGAAATGATCTTTAATAAATAAAAACATTTTATTAATAAAAAAAAGCAAGGTATTTAGAATTCAATACAGTCCAGAGAATAGAGTAGAAGAAAGAGTTTTTAAATTTCAATCTCTCAAGTATTCTTTTACTCAAGTCCCCCTCCCCTCACACGTTTTCTTTCCTGCTTCTTTCTTTATTTGTCCCCTTTTTTCCTTTTTCTCTCCTCCCTCCTTTATTCTAAATTTTTTTCTCTTGCCAAACTTGAGTTTCTGCGAACAATCACTCCTCCATCTCTGTCTTTCTCCCATTTAAAATAACATCGTCCCGTCTCTTTCGCTCTTGAACCAATCCATACATAAATATAATTCTCTCAAAAATATTTAATAATATAAATCAAATTTAATTTCAATATCGAGAAAATTATGGATTTTGTTATTTAATATTAGGTAGTTAGATACTTCTCAATTAGAGAGTTTATATGTCTACTACCAAAGTTTTTTTATTTATATAATAAATTTTATGAAGATAAAAGAAACAGAAGGAATAAAACTGCAATTTATTTTAGAGGTGTTGAAAATGTTTGTCCATCTGAGGGATGGAGACATTAAAAGATTTATTATTTACGATTATATAAGATGGGCAGGCGTATTTATTTACACAAATTGATTTAATTAAATATAAATTGGTTAGGATTGGAAACCGAACCAACATCCTCTAGTTTTATAGTTTTTTAATGTAAAGAGTTGAACATCTTTAATCTGTATATTAATACAAATGATAAAGTCTTCATAGTTTTATACAAATGGAAGTAGATATTAATATTTAAAGGAAGAAATGGAAGCTAGCTCTCTTGAAAAAATGTGAATTGTCAAAGAATATTTTTTTGTATCCATCAGGATTTTCATGACTTAAAGTCTTTAAAGAAGTTTTTATTATCGGGAAAAATTCTCAATCAAATTCAAATTCCTTTTGGGGTTTCAGGTAAGGTCTATAT
>JAKCPI010027142.1:0-18161 GCA_023213315.1 Euborellia annulipes
AGTTTAATGGTGTTTATAAGATCATAAAATTTCTAGCAAATGTTACAATGTAAGATTTATGTCTCTCTTAATGTAAAATCCCATTTAACTTTGGGATGCATTTCAATAAAGCAAAAACAAAATTAGTAAGTTTATTTCGCCATTTTTTTTAAGTATAAGGTACCTAGCCTAGACTTCAAATTAAAGGCGAAAGCCGCTTTCGCTTTTGAAATATTTTGTACACCCACAGGCTCAGAGAAAAAGAAGGAAATATTTTGCGAGATCCATTCTTTTAGACTCTGGTACACACAATAACTCTCCTATCTTATATACTGTATTACAAGAGTAAGAGGAATTTAAAAAAAAAATACGAAATCAATGAAAAAAATAATTAGGGTAAAACCGCATTTTATCGAAACAGCATTAAAACGAACAGCTTTTTAAAGTGAAACTTTTTATTAATTTGCCCTCTCAGTTGCTGAGGCCATTTAAGGAACTAAATTATATTTTATACCCGAAAACTACAAGGGTTCAATACGCTCAGGTTCACCCACCCGAGATTTTGCCGTGATTGACATTGCTTAAAGGCAACGATTTAGGTGCTTGTTGCTTTAATCCGTTGCCAGGCCCCCCGGGTAAGAACCGGCTTTAAGCATGGTTTTAAATTACCTTTAACTTTTGAACTTTTTATTCGGTATATAGGCGGAAACTAAACAAATGTCGATACAAAAAATCTGGTGTGACAAGCACAGAACACAACTTTCGATTACCGAAGGTAAGAGAAAGTTGTGTGCTGTGCGACCATCACACCAGATTTTTTAATTTATAATTACTATCTATATTAAAATTAACAAAATTTCTAATTTGTGTTCTCTTTTGTTTCAGGTAAGCATCGAATTTTCTGTTCTAGTCAAATTAATTATATGTGAGTGTAAATTTTTCTTAATCTGTAATTGGAGAGTTCGTCTGTTTGTCTGTCTTCCTATCACCCTCCGTTTGACAACGTCCAGTTGGAAATTCAAATGAAATTTTAGTGAAAATATACTCATTTTGTCCTTAAATTTTACATCTTAAATTCTAATCTATTGCTGGAAACTAAATATATGCCGATACCCTCTTTTATCTCGAGAGGGCTAGGACAAAATCCCTAGAAAGCTCTCCAATTTTTAAAAAGTGCTCGGAGTATGCCAGGAAAGACAGCATTTGATATGCTATTTTTTGTGATTTTTTTATTTTTTTTGTTTTGTTCTTTTTTTTGTGTTTCTTTTTTTCCTCTCTGTAATTGGAAGAAATTCTGTTGAGAGATTGCTGAATAAATAAATAAATATTTGGAGTGACAAGTACTGAACACGACTTTCATTTACTGAAGTGTCGTGCTATGCGACCATCACACCAGATATTTTTAGTAATAAATCGTTTTCAGTACGAAATATAGAACAATATTTATTTATTTATTAAAAACTTAATATTTATAAACCTCTTAACCATTAATAGTGAACACCATAAAAATATTCAATATTAACATGCTAAAGTCTATATTTACTTTTTTTGTTAAGCCTCTACCTCTTGAATAATCTTCCATTTTTAGAAGATGAAATATTTCATCTATTTCTTCTTCTTCTATTCTATTCGATTTTATTTTTTTTTCTCTTCTATTTCATCTTCTATCTGTATTCAAGGGCGGATGCAGAGGCAGAGACGGACTAATACAATTTTGTCAGTGGGGTTTTTTATTTTATTTTATTTTATTTTATCTAACTTAAATTTTTTTTGTTATTTATTTAAATTGATTAGTAACCAATTAAATTTAAAAAAAATAAGGTGTGACTGGTCTCACAGCACACAACTTTCTCTTACTTTCGGTAATTTAACGTTGCATTCTGTACTTGTTTACCAGAATATATATCATATAAATCAAATTTATAAGTATTTTTTAAATTTTATATGAAAAATAAAATTTAATTTCGAAAAAAAAATTTTTTTTTTTTTTCCAAATCTGGGAGGAGGGAGAGGAATTACCCCCTTTAACCACCGGAGGAGGGAGAGGAATTACCCCCATTAACCCCCCCCCCCCTTCTCGCACCTTGTATTCGTCCTTTTCTGTATCACGGCATTTCTCCAAATTGTCTTTGACTTCTTGATTTTTATCTTTAGCTAAATTGCAATTTCCAATTCTTTTACAAATGTAGTTTGTCCAGTTGATTTATTTGTCTTTATTCTTCCTTAAGACAAAATCATCGATGAATAAATAATTCGATCAAAAATTTCTTCCGGAATTTTGACCAAATTTTTATTTCTATCCAGATATGAGATTTTATCTCTTAATTTCCTGCCAAAGAAGGGTTCTGCTAGGGTATGAATTTTGTCTACAAAGACCATGTCGACTATATAAAAATTAGGCTATATTAGTTAAATTATATTAGGCTTTAATGATAAATATTGATAAGTATTGATGTTCAGTTATCATTTAAGGCTCTTATATATGGCTATACCCTATTTAAAAAAAAATATAGCCTATATATTTTTTTCCCAGAACGCTTTTGATTTGATTTGACTTTGCCAAGTGCAAACTCTGACTGATTATATCATTATTCATTATAACTTCACTTATCAAGAATTATAATTATCAAAATGAAGATAATTAATAAATAATTAATTTTTCAGTTCATCATATATATTTATTATATCTATGAAATAGTTCTGTGTTTGTCAAATAAAAAATTAAAAAAAAAAAAAAAAAATAGTTCTGTGATTTTCCTTTATAATTTGATTTGTAATTAAATTAAATACAATACAATTCGAAAAATCATAATTATCTATAATAAATTTTTATAATTATAACGATCACCTGCATTGAAAGGCAAATCGGTTTTTTCTTTTATCAATTCCTTTCAAGTTCGTTGGCTTATCAATCGGTGACGCTTCCGTGACTTTCCTCCCCGTTGCGTGAATGAAAGGAGATAGATTCGTTTCGTTTCTTTTTTTTTCCTCTCTAGATTTAATCGTTCAATAGACGGAATTGTAAAGCGGCGCCCATCACGCGAGATTGCCCCATATATATACTATAAAGCCTAATCACAACCACTTGTCTTGCTTTATAAAAAAAATTGTTTTTTTCTATAAATAGCAATAAGAACTTTAATTAATTAATACAATACTAGCCCGGACGCCCGGCTTTGGCGATCCTCGCGCGAAGCCACCCCTACGATCGCTTTTGTTTTCCCCTCGCTCATCTGCCACACATTTTCTTAATCCGTGGAAATAAAGGCAAACATTTTTCTTTTCCTGTAATCTTTAGCTAGTTGTTTTGATTTTGCTTAAATTATTTCAAGTGACCGTGAGCCGTGGCTCAGAGAGAAGACATTAGCTTCTCGTGCCTGAGGTCCCAGGATTCTCTTCCCTTCCCAAGCGAGAAATATTGAATCCAATCATTTGAAATAAATCGGGATTGGGTCTAAATCGTCTTAGATGCCGAAAAAGACCATAAACAAAAAAATTACACGGAATATCCGTAAAATAATACACCAGCCTTAATGCTTCTCTCTCATAAAAAATTCTGTAAATTCAAAGAGGACCATCTAAAGTTATGTGTTATTCTTCAGATATTCCTTTTGTATGTTTTATAGATCAATTTAAAAATTTTTATATTAACTAACCGCGTCACTCGACTTTGGCGAACTTTGTTTCTGGCAAGGAGGATCTCGACCCCTCATTTTTACTTTCTCTTACCTTATATATGAAATATATAAAGAGAAAGTAGGGATCCTTTTGTTTTCCCCGTAGGAGCCTTACAAACATGTCTGACTCGGAATCA
This sequence comes from Euborellia annulipes, assembly GCA_023213315.1. NCBI lineage: Eukaryota > Metazoa > Arthropoda > Insecta > Dermaptera > Anisolabididae > Euborellia > Euborellia annulipes. Next base: position 3,794 of record JAKCPI010027142.1, read on the forward strand.
CCTGCTGCGGTTCTTGGCAGCATCCGGTACAAATAAAATAAGTTCTGCTTGAGATAATTTTTTTGTTACTTTAAAAAATTATGGCTGGACCAAATACATAAGGAATATCTGAAGAATAATACACATCTTTAGATGTAAATATGAGGGGTCCAGATCCTCCTTGCCAGAATCAAAGTTCCCCAAAGTCGGGTGCCGCGGCTAGTTATTAAATAATTTAATATAAATAGGATGTTAAATAATATTATAATTATTAATATAACGATTTTTATATTTATATTCAAACAATTTTTTTTTTTTCTTCGTTAGTCGCTTTTTTATTTTTAGTTATTAAAGTTACAAATGCCCCGCCTCCATATTTTTTTTTTATTATTTGGGTATTTAAAAAAATAATTACTTGAATTAGAGTGGAGGAAGCAAGAACGAGCCCTGAAGCTGGATGCTGGAGAGGGGGAGGGACCCAGTCGTTTTACAAGTCTTGCAAAACACTAGCATGCACATGGCTGACCTTAACTTGTCTGTCCGCTGAGAAAAAAATAATAAAAATATAAAAACCTGCGATTAGAAAAAATATAATCAGAAGGGAGAAAAAGTCAGGTTGGAGTACATTATTTGAGATATTACGAAATAAAAAAAAAATTAGGAGAAATAAAATATATTGCTAATTATAAAAAAAAATTTATAAGTCATCATAAATGCACCTGAGAAGAAGAAATAATATTGATAGAGACATAAATTTTAATTATATCTCGAATATTTATTTATTTATAAGATTTCCATTAAAAATTTTATTGATCCTATTAATATTAATAAACATTTGATAATTATTATCATATTATTTATTAAATTACTCTTAACAGAAATATTGCAATATATCCTACTAGATTTATTGCTATTTAATTAATCATCAGGTCAGGTTTTGACCTAAATGACCCACCACAACCCCTAAAAAGCAAAAAAAAATTGAGACAAAATTTCCACCTCATGTGAAATATGCAAATAAGACACTCGGTTATATATTAATCCTTGATTCGTATTTGGACACTCTGGGGTCATCTATAGAATTGAGTTACTCTGAAGGTTTGGAACAAGTTTTAGTAACAAAAGGTTTCAACGGGATTCTATGGACAAAACTTTAAATATTATCCTTTACAACGATGTTTCAAAAAGAGGATAGTGGCCCTTGAATTTTAATCAGAGATCATCCACTTTTGAGGGGGAATGTTCCATTTTAGACAAGAACTGCACGGAGTTTACTCTCGGTGTCAAGGTCGGATCCAGAGGTGTTTCTCGAGGGGGGGGGTAATCTGGTGTGATTGGTCGCACAGCACACAATTTTTTCTTAATTTCGGTAATTTAAAGGCGCATTCTGTACTTGTTTTCCAGAATATAAATAGAAATCAAATTTTTTGACATTAATTGACATGTATATTTACATATTTAATAAATATCTTATAATAGGTCCGTTCGTTTCGTTTGCCATTGCAGATTAATTTACACATTTTACCCTGTGTTTTATTTTTGCACGCTATCAAAACTTGCACCTTTTGACCAAGATAGCGTGCACTTTTTACCATGACAAGGGATACGAACAAACGTAATGAAACTAGAAATTAAATCAGTATTTAAAATACCGATTATTTTTATCATAATCAAATAAAGAACTGAAAAATTTTCAAATCAAAAAAGCTCTTGTCTACATTCACAAGTTAAAGAATTAATGGCGTGACTTCCTACGATCGAGCCAAGAGTGCAAAATAGAGTCATTTATTATGAATTATTTTCTTTAATAGTGGAAACAGCCAAAGTCAAATATATATTTTGATTGCTGGAATCCTATAGAAATTCTATAGAATAATAATTATTTAATTCCAAAAACGGCGCGACTAAAAATTTTAATTTTTATACATCGCTAAAAATTTTTTTTTTAATCTCTTTTCTAATTAAAACTAAAGAAATAAAATCTCATTTGATTTTCAAGATTTGTTGAGCTCGAAGTCTAATCATCAATCTGATGATTGTGATGATTGAGATGAATAATAAAGGAACTCATTGCACATTGGTGATGACCGAATGATAATACGAGTACAAACCAATTCAATGAATTCCCCCCCCCCTTATTAGAACACCTCCGAATTCAGCTTTGATTTGAATCATCAGTTAAATACTGCAGTCATGTGACTAATCTAACCACCATAAATCCATATCTGAATGTTTCGGTTTCATAAATCATACGATATTAAACTCGGCTTGTCTGTGGTCAAAATTATTGGCCTTTAAACTCACAACTCTACTCCTCATCCCATCGTTAATTTCAAATCGTAATAATAGATGAAAATCTCTCTCTTCATTTCTTCAGGAAGACCTAAGAGAATTTTGTTATTTTTTGAGTCACCATAAATTTCTTTCTGCTTTTGGACCCAGCGTCTCTTCTTTTCAGGTCATTATCAAGGAGAAATCGATTGGGAAACGAGCGAATTTAGAAAGAAAACAAGTTTGGAAATTAACAATTTTTTTAAAATAAAATTTTGTATTTATTTGTTTATTTATTTGAAATTATAATTAAGTGGGTAATGTAAATTAAAAACAATCACTTGAACATTATGGGAATAAGAATAGAATAATCCCTAATAGTGAAATATTTTCAAATTCATCCACTTTTCTTTACATTAACATTCCAGCATTTGGTATTAGAAACAATCTTAGTTACATATATAGCAAGCTCTATTGGAATATCTATTTTTTTTATTAGTTGTGGTGAATTTTTATATTCAACCCATATTTGTTCATATTTAATTGGCTATTTTTTATTATCCAATTAACGGGTAATAAAGTTTTAACATTGTATAAATAATTATGGCTCCTAAGTAAGGTAGTGTCTTGCTTGACATCTGGCATTTTGATCCGGGTTCGATTCCAGGTCCCACTAAAGAAATTTTTCTTTCACTCAATTTAATTCCCCTTCCTTTCTCAAATATATCTCCTGGCTATAGCTATTGTTGTCAGGATATAGACCAAAATTCAAACTTTAACTTACATGAATTCAATTAATAATTGTGAAAAAATTTGAAAAACAGCCCTTATTTTTTTTTTTTAAAGAATGGCAACTAACTTTTTGGTATGTTAGTTATTTATGTCTTCATTAGATCTTGCAGATATCAATAGTTCGGATTAAGCGACAAAATAATTTTTTTTTAAATATTTTTCTTTTGAAGCTATTAGGACTTGGTTTATAATTATTTATATTATCCTATTAATTGCTAATGCTAATATAGTTTTAATAAATTTATTTCATGTCGCCGAATTACTTTTGGATACTATCAAAACCATTTAATTGAATGCTCATCAAAATACCATAAACAAAAAATTAAAAATGATATTCTACTGTATTTTTTTTTTTTTTTATTATTAAAATGGAATCAACCATCCTTTTGTTTTTTTTTTGTAGAAATGAATTTTAAAATCTTGAAATTTTTAAACCTTATTTCATCTTTTTTGGGCTTCACTAAGCATGAAAAAATATAAAAAAGGAATCATATTTTCATTAGGGTCGACCGAAACAAGATTTTAGCCGAAACGAAACAAATTCGGCCTCAACCTAGTTTGGCGAAACCGTAACCGAAACCGAAACTTGTAATTCATAAATTTGTTTTTCATTTTACCTTTTTTTTTGAATTTTTTTTTCCCTCCGTGAAAATCATTTTACCTTTTTTAGGGAGACTAAATTTTTTCTCCCTCAAGTGCAAATTATTTGACCTTTTTTTTTTTGCATACGAGTCTCATCCCATTTTTTCAGACTCTGGTTCGGCCGGCCGAAAGGTCGTCTTTTTGGCCGAAACCGAAACTACCAAACCATGATTTTTGGCCGAAATGCAAACCTAACCGAAACCAAATATTCAGTCGGTTCCTAATTTTCATATAAATAAGAATCGGTTTTAAAATGTGTCAACTTTTAAACTCTACTAATAACTTTTTCTCGAAACCCAGCAAAACATTTATTCTTTAAACAAACTGATTAAATTCAAAATTGACTCATTATTCCAATTAAAATTAATAACAAATAGAGCATTTGATTTGTTTGTTCTCCTATTTTGATTGATTTATAGGTTTGATTCATACTCTTTTTTTTTTATTCAATTCATCAATTTGAAAAAAATTAAAACCTTTTGATAATTACAAGAGAATAATAAATTTCCCACAATAGTGACAATTTAATCGATGGTTGATTGGTCGTTTAAGTTTGATATTCAGTTTCATCATTTACTATTAAACAAAAAAGCGAAATGTTCACTTTTTCATCGATAATTAAAAGGACAATCAATTTCAATTTTAAATGGAACAATTAACGCCTTTGCATATAAATGGATTCCATTTAAATGTTTCATATTGTATGGTCTTTTAGAAATTAGAAAGCAAGAATTTTTCAAAAAAATGGTAAAAAAAATTTAGTCCAATGCATTTGGGTTGCAGATCACAATTCATGATAATGGGACAACACAGCACACAACTTCCATTTACTAAACTGTCAAGTGATGTGATTGAATAGTTGTGAAAAGACTTCAAAACCATTCAAAGATCATCGAAAGGGGGGCTTTCACTGTGGATTTTAATCTGCGGGATTTTTCTTATTTTAACGGTTAATTATTCATTAACCGGAAGTGCTAGGGACCAAAACGTATTTTTCCCTGAACCAGTTTTTCATGCTGAATACGAATATGTAATTATTATTTTTCGACGACCTTTAAGTTCAGGCCGTTTTATGCGTACGGACAGACGGACGTACCGGAATATCTGCATAAGCTCTCTCCCTTACTACTACGTACAGTAAGAGCTAAAAAATAAGGGCTGTTTCAAATTTTGTCAGAAATATTTAATTTTATTCATTGTTGAATTTATGTTAGTTTTAATTTTGACCATTATCATGACGCTAAAAAATAAATAAATATAAATGAATCTTTTTTTTTTTTTTTTAAGCTCGTCTCATTCTTTCACCAATTTTATTTCGAAGAATCAGCATATGTAACGTCCTCCGGGACCCATCAGTATATTAAAAATCTGGTGTGACTGGCGCACGGCACACAACTTTCTCTTACCCTTCGGTGAGAGGAAGTTGTGCACCGTGCTGGTCACACCAGATTTTTGTGTCGAGATATATTTAGTTTCCCATAGAACCTTAGTTTTCATTTTTAAATGTTGACTGCTTGAAATAAACTATACAATGGAGGGGTATATAGAAATTTTTCGGGGGGGAACTAAAAATTTTTTGAGGAAAATTTTTTTAACAAACTATACTTTTTCACACGAAATTTTTTGAGGAACATTTTTCTATTGGGAACAAAGTTGTCCATCCTGCGGAAAAATTTGTTGACTGATGTCTGTATATCCCTATATATGTATATGTGTTTGAGAAATTTCGGGGGGCGCCCCCTCGCCCCCCCCCTTAAATACGCCCCTGAATTGATGGAATGTGGCTGTGAGATATCAATGAGTGTAATGTGGAGGACAGTGGCCAAATAGTTAGTCTCTATTTAATAAAACAGACTCCTTTAACCAAAAAACGTTTCGGCTAAATTTATTACGCCATCTTCAGTTATTCAAGAGTCTTATGGAAAAATAGGGAAAATTGGGAAAATTTTTTTTGAAATTTCTCTTCAGTGTAAAATCATACAGACTATTATTATTTTTACATTGTTGTAATACATAACCAATTCTGTCAAATGTTCGCTTATAAAATAAACACATATGACAACTCTATTTTCCCATAAGACTCTTGAACAACTGAAGATGTCGTAATAAATTTAGCCGAAACGTTTTGTTTAAAGGAGTCTGTTTTATTAAATAGAGGATACCTATCTGGCTGCTGTCCTCCACATCACACTCCGTGAAATAAACTATGGTTATTTTTCAAATTCTTAATTTCATATAATATTTGGACATTTTACACACAATAGAGATCCTGAATAAATATAAAATTTCATAAGAAGTCAAGACTGGGAACTTTTTTAAGGGGCAAGATGGGGTTTAAAGAAACTGGGAAAATAGATCAGAAAAAAAACAGAAGGTGAAAAAGAAAACTGTTGGTATTGGAAAAACCAAAAAACCTTAAAAGAAAGCATTGGCACTCATCATCATCAGAAGATTCAGAGGCTGTATTTATTTTGGATATTTATATTCTCAGTCTAGAAGGATTGATCCAGTGCTTGAAGTGCAACAAATGGGCTCACAATTCATGTGCAGGTGAAGAAGATGAGGACCCTGAAGCTACGCATCTTTGTGCTCTGTGTTTAGACTAACATACACCATCATGCACTAGTGACCCCGTCTTGCCCCACCCCCATGAAGTTTGCCACTTTGATTAAAAAATTTTTTTTTAGGTTATTTGAAAAAAGTTAATAAAATTGATTTTATCCTATTGTACACCTTAGTAGTGTACCAATATATGAGATTGTAATTATGAAGACTATGAACCAAACAAAATAAGCTTCCCCGTCTTGCCCCACGTTCCCCTACATCTTACATTAGACCATAATATCTAATTCAGACACTATATTATGAATATTATATGTATTCAATTTCTTTAAGAATAAAAATTAGCAAGTCATCTTCATGTCAATGGGCATTGAATTTTTTTTAAAGAGACATTGGCGAGTGTCCCGAATTGAGAGTGGCTCGCGGCTGTCGCCGCTTGCATTCTACCCAGAATGGGTACAAAGATGGCGGGCGACTCAAGCTGAAAGGCTCCAATGCCACGAGTGATGCAACTGAAGCTTTCGGCTCACTTTTTATAACCTAGGCATTTATTGACACTAGGTCATTAGTCTTTCACTCTTTTTTTCATTTTCGTTTCATTCGAAATTCGGAGAGTGAAAGAGCCCCCCCCCCCCCCCCAAATAACATCCACACTTACCTAGTTAGAGGATCAAACTTATTTTACAATGTATTATTTATACTAACTACAATTTTGATCTGTTCACCCGTCAAAATTTAATCTTCTTCCCTCGACTACTAACTTAAGCAAAATCAATTCCAGAGACCATTTAGTTTATGTAATAGATTGTCATATTAATTTGTCTATAATCATTATCAGTCAATATTTATTTAAATTAATTGGTATCCAATTATTGATCGGTGATGTGAAACAAGGCCAAGCAACTCAGATGCCTGATGTTTGCTATTTATATATAATTTTCAATTCACTTCCTCTTTTTTTCTTTTTTTTTTTTTTTTTTTTTTTTTTGTATTTACTTAATAAAAAAAATGTATTTTTAAATGATATTAGTAGTGACATATAAAACAAAGAATTACTTTTAGAGATTTAAAAAATTATTACTTCTCAAGGTATAAATTTTATATAAAAAAAACCTACTGACAAATAAAATTAAAGTGAACATTTTCTACAAATTGTTGGCATTAGGAAATAAGAGATTTGGCACCCTTCACACAGTATTATGTATACTATTCTTATTATTATCTAAATTTATTTTGTGCAAATGGCTACCTGATGGGCCCGTGGGGCAGTGGCGGCTCCCTGGGGGGGGAGGGGGGGCGCCTTTATATAAATATAAAAAAAAATATTTTATTTTTTTTTTTTATAAAAATAAAAAAAAAAAAAAAAAAAAAAAAGGCCCCCCCCCCGGGGGGGGAAAAAAAAAAAAAAATAAAAAAAAAGAAAAAAAAAAAAAAAAAAATTTTTTTTTTTTTTTTTTTTTTTTAAAATATATATATATATATATTATTATTATTATATATATATATAAACCCCCCCCCGTGGGCCTGAACATCCAAAAACCATACTCGTAAAAGCATACTGAATATGAGTTGGAATCACTCTTCGCCTAATTTTTTTTACCGACTGACTTCCTTTATGATTGTTTAAATTTAATCCCATTTTAATTAAAAATACTTTAAAAAATAATATTTTTAATATTTATTTACTCCCTTGATTTAGTTGTAATATAATTTGAATACATTTATGTTGATCAGGGGGAAACAAACTTCTGATTTAATATTTATAAATCTTAAATTCCTTATAAAATACTCTATAAGAAAATAAACTAGGTCAGTTAGTGTGTTTTGAAAAAGATTTCCTCTCCTTTCAATACCTCATAAATTGAGTCTTTTTAAATTTTTAATTCATTCGTTTTTTTTTTTTTTTATTTTTTTTTTTTTTTATTATATTCACATTTGAATACGCAATGAAATTTCCTCTTCTATAATAAAAAAAATAAATAAATAAAATACAACAGAAAAAGAACTTGATGTTTTTCTGAAATAATTTATAAATAGGGCTCGGATTTATAGGCACTAAAAATCTTTAAAATAGGCAGGCAACTAAGCACTAAAAATTATTAAAATAGGCACTTAAAAAGGCATTTATTGTAAAAATAGGCACTTAAAAAGCAGTGGCGGATTAATGCAATTTTGTCGGGGGGGGGGCGGTTTTTTTTTTTATTTTTTTTTATTTAAGGACTTTGTGGGCATCTATGGCCATTTAGACCCCTTTCCTATTTATTTAAATTGATTGGTAACAAATTCAATTGAAATTAAAGCCCGGAAATCATAATTTCTTTAGATTACTAGTTTTTATAACATTGTGAATTTCTTCTCGGGGGGGGGCGATCGCCCCCCTCGCCCCCCCTTTTAATCCGCCCCTGTTAAAAAGGCACTTAAAAGGCAGAAATTAAGAAATAATATTAAAAATTTTAAAAATTGATGTCTTATTTTTGGGTAATCTGGTGTGACTGGTCGCACAGCACACAATTTTTTTCTTAATTTCGGTAATTTAAAGGCGCATTCTGTACTTGTTTGCCAGAATATAAACAGAAATCAAATTTTTAAGTACTAATTTTTAAAATTTTACATTAAAAATATTTTTTTTTTTTTTTTTTCGAAAAAAAGTATTTTTTTTTTCAAATCTCGGGGGGGGGGGGGGTAATTACCCCCTTTACCCCCCCCCCCCTTGAAATATTTTCTTGATAATTCAAAAATTTTTAAATTTAGGCTATGTATAGCTCGTAAAAAATTGAAATTGGCTATTTGAACTTAAAATAGGCACTAAAAAAGGCATTTATAGATGAAATAGGCACTAAAACCCAAAATGGGCCAAAATAGGCATTATAGGCACTAACAAATGCTTCTTATTTTATTCAGAATTTCATGAAACGTACACATATCACATTGGCCTAAATTTTAAGCCATAAATTAAAAAAAAGGCAAATAGGGCGAAATCCGAGCCCTATTTATAAATCAATAGTTGCCTATCCGTTCCTTAGTTAAACCTCTTTTTTTTTCAAAACAATTTCCCAAATGTGACTAGATGACTGCCACTTCTGGTTAACTAATATTAACAATAATAAATAAATAAAAAAAAAAAAAAACTACTAGCTGCTTGGTCATTGGAAAAATCCAGAAACCTTTAATCTACATTTTATCAGGGATACACCTCGGTCTAATATATTATTTACCCAAAGTTCATAAAAATTAGATATCATCTCTGATTCTTTAAGCCGTATTAAGACGACTAGATAGCTATCAGAAGGGGGTGGGCGGAGACGAGTTCGTGGAGCCAGGCCCACTCATTAAATAAACTACGTGTTTGGTATTCATATCAGTTTTTTAATTATCTTTATTTTCTGAATTATAAAGGGATATCTTTCTTTTTAATTAAAAATTATTTTCAAATAATTTTCAAGATCTAAATATTTTACCATCATTTAATGAAAATTTTACTTTTTATATTGTAATAAAATGATTATTAAAAATGGCATTTTTTTCTCAAGATCATCATGTTGGGAGTTTGTAAGCCAGTTCGTAAAAAAAAAAAAAAAAAATACTAATAGTCCAGGATTCCGGGCCTATTTTTACAAGTTATTATTATCAAGCTAATTTTCGATGAGTAGCTTGATTTTGATGAGACGACCAATTTTTTCTCTTACAACAATTCTTGATTGTGATAGCTAACAGGAGTAGCAGGGATATAATATTTCAATTTGACGATTCTCAAAAATTTATTATTATTTATGGGTTTTTTCATTAAATTTTAAGAAAATTATTAACATTATTGAAAAAAAAAATATTTGTCCTACAAAATATTTTAATAATTTTCTTAAAATTTAATGAAAAAACCCATAAATAATAATAAATTTTTGAAAATAGTCAAATTGAAATATTATATCCCTGCTACTCCTGTTAGCTAGCGCAATCAAGAATTGTTGTAAGAGAAAAAAATTGGTCGTCTCATCAAAATGAAGCTACTCACGGAAAATTAGCTTGATAGTAATAAATTGTAAAAATGGGCCCGGGACCCTGAACTATAAAGATTAGAAAAAAAAATATTCAATAAAAAAATAGGCAACGAGAGTGCTTTAATCTCATTATTAATTTTCTTTTAAAATTCTAATACTTTTTTATTTAGATGAATAAAAAAAAAAAAAAAAACTAAAAATAATTAACTTTATGTATACAATATATTTTAAACACTTTAATAAATAATTTAAAAGTGCTCTAAAAAATGATTATAAATAATAATAATAAAAAAAAGTGTGATGCACACACATACAGAGCAGAGTGAGAGAGAGGGAAATTGTAAATTGAATATCAAAGCAGCCTCTTGATGGAGGCCGTCGGCGGGGTTAACTAACTTATGAAAGTTTTTTGGCAAAAGTTGCCAAGATTCCTTTGAAAAATTATTTATCTTTAATGAACATTTTTAAACATCTTTTTCTTTTCTTTTTTTTTTAATTAAATAGTTTTATATATTAAAAAAAAAATATTAGAGATGAGATATTCTAATTATTTGATAAATTATTATTATTTTACATTTAATAGAAAGCTTTTTATCATAATTATTAAAAACTTTATTAAATCTTTTAGTTCTTTTCATTTTAAGCAAGTTATTCTTGAATTTATTGTCCTGGACTTGGGCGTAACTAGATAATTTGGTTGGGGTGGGCCATGGGACCAGCCATCCTCGCTGGGGGGGAGGGGGGGCATGGGCCCAGCTTTCCTCCGGGGGGGCCTGGAAAGCTCCATATTTTCTCAATTTTTCTTGGGGCAGGGAGCTTTCTGCCCCCCCCCCCAGAGGGCCACGAGCCTTCTAGGGGGGCTAGCCCCCGCGGCACCCCCCTAGTTACGCCCATAAATAAAATTGTTAGCACATACAAAATATCGCCTTCATTATATCAGATAGGGCCACCCAGCCAACGTTCACCTGCCATTGATATACATGTAATATATAATTTATTTTGAAATATCATTTGTTACTCTTTAAATATTTTAACTTAATTTTTTTTTTTTTAGATTCTTTCTTAGTATCTTGTAATCTCTAAACGTCTACATGATTACAAAACCTTCTTAAGATAGGAAATTTTATTGTTCGCTTCTCTCTTTTAAAAAGAAACGAACATAGAGAGTGAGAGGGTTGCAATTTTATTTGATGGATTATTTCGTAAGAAACGAGAGAGAGAGAATAAATTCTAAGAAGGAAAAAAAAAACGAATCTCTCCCTTGAATAAAAAGCCTTTAAAGGGTGAGTAAGTTTCTACTTGACACTCTTCCTCTTTGGGGAGAACGAGAGAAAAAAAACATCAAGTTGTGTTTTAAACTGACTATAAAGTTAAGATTAAAGTAACCAAGGAGAGGATAAAGCATATTTTTTTACTTTTTTATTTATTCCACGTATTAAAGTCATTTTTTCAAGGTTATATGAATTTGGAGAAATTTTATTTAACAATTATTATTCCAAACACATTTCATATGTAAGATTTTGTAATTCTTTAATCATTTATTGATTAACCAGTGGTAAAGCTCGCCGAAGGCGGCTGCGCCCCCTAAACCCTCTTTATTCTTGCTGACTGGAAATTTTCAAATTTCTCAGACTTAAATTTGAAAATTCCCGCTCCCGCTCCACTTCCTATAACTTTAATCAATCAGCGTCCTGATCGGCACAGACGGAAGCTAGCCGCTAGCGCTTTATATATTGTAATGATAATAGTTTTCAATTTCGGCATATTTATTAGTGTACACTCTTATTATAAATAAAATACATTTATTTTTCTAGTCATCTCTAGATTGCGATATTGCTCTCTTCTAAAATGACTTTTTTTTTGTCAATTTATTAACCGTGTATACAGAGAAAGTGCGTGTCAAATCTATGTATGATTGAATTTGTTCTAAAAAATATTGGTTAGCACGTTTTATCTAATTTTGTGATTGATTATCTTTAGTGGAGAGATTTTAAATTTTTAGTTGCTGGCTTATGAAATTCAAAACGTTGGGTTGTATAGTTTGTGTAAGTTTTAGAAAGATGTGTGGTTCACTTCCTAGAAAATTCAAAAAAAATCATTTGTAATCCGAATAGTTACTCTTCTCTTTATACATTCGTTATCTCTATATATAATACAGTATATATAAAAACAGTGCTGTACTATCTAACGGTCCCTGGGATATATACAATAAAATTATTGAGAAGATCCCAACCAAATATAGAAACGTCATCTAATAGATTTAGACCATAATAAGATTGGGTCGGCAGTCCTGATTTGAGTCTAAGGAAGCAATTTTTTCAATCAAATCTCTCAAAATTCCATACCTCAAATGAAATATTGACTATATGTTAGGTGGAACTCTGTTTGAACAATATACAACTATTTCAAACAAAGCTCTATCAGTTTAGTAATAATAATAATAATAATAATAATAAACATGCGTTTGTTTTATCTCTAAGCTTTCAGACGCTAACAAATAATTTAATAACAATATCCCTTACCTCATATAATGTTAAAATCCTCTATTGCCACCTAAAGAATTGTCGTCATTATTCGTGTCAGGTTTTTTATTCTCGGGCACTGACCCTCACGAAGAGTGTGTGAAGACCTCCCCGAATTTTAAACACCTCCTTCAGATCATTCCGATCGAATCGATCCTACCAAAACCTTTGCATTTTAGATACAAACCCAATCCAATCCTAAATAGAGAAATGTTCTTTTTTCTCCCTGGGTAGTTAAAAGGGGATGAAAATAAAAACAAACACATGATAAACTATTAGTTAAGATTTACAGTTTGCTTTAAAAAATTTTATCTACAAATAATAATGTTATTTTATATTAATATACAAAATAAATAGATAAATTTAAATATCCTACTATCTGATATTTTGACAAAATGAGTTTAAGTTGTTTGATTAAATAATCTCTTTAAAAATGTTTGAACAAAGAAAACAATATTTTTGATCCCAAACTCTAATGTTTTAATAGCACTTTAACGGCTAACCTTTTCATCTTACTCACCCCATCTACAAACTTGGTTTCTTGAAACAACTCGAGCATGGATGTTTCAAAGGACCTGCCCTTGGCATTCTTTATTTTACTACCATTATGTACAGAGTTAACTTTGTTAATTTGTTCGTGCTATTTGAATTCTCTTCAAAGTTTCGCTTGCATTTGAATTCCAACTAGTGGGAGTTTATAAACACATCTTAATTGTTAGTTCAGTTTATCAGATTCTTTCATTCATAATTGTATGGGATATTTTGTAGATTGGACGTTTAAAGAATTGGTAGAACAGCATCTACAATAGCAATTTCAAGTTTGCCATGAGGGTATCCGAAATATTTATAAATTAGAGTGTGTGCATAAAATGGCTGATAGGCTATAGAAATACGGTTTGGAAAATTTTTTGATTTAATGATTTTTGAAAGAGATACCGAACCTACAGTATTAAAAAATTCCCAATTAGAATTATTAAAAGAATTTGTTTTTTAATTTGTCTCTTTCAATTGAAATGCACTCTGAAAAAATTATTTAATGAATAAATTCAACAACATTTATATTTTAAAAACAAATTCCATGTAAATGTATAATATTTTGATCAATTTATTTATATTAAAATATAAAAATCGCCCCTTTCAACCCTTTCTCTCTCTTTTTCTCTGTTAATATTTTTGTTTGGATTGAATATGAAATGAGGAGGAGGCGGATGGATGTTTTGCTAACGGAAGTGAATCCGTTGAGAGAGAGTTGCACACTCTCTATATGATAATTCCGAATGGGGTTGTTCACCCCCTAAAGAGGGAGAGAGAAAGAGATGGATCACTCTCGGATTATTATTATTATTATTTCTTCCATCCGATCGAACGGGATATTTTTATTATTATTATTTAAGACGAAATGCCAGCTTTTAACTTGATAGTAGAATATAAATATACCAAATGAATTGGTTTTATTAGAAAAATTTTTAGGGGAGAGGGGGTCAAAAGAGTTGAACTCATAAAGAACAAGAGAGGAGAAGTCATTGAATTTTTAGATGAAAGATGAGAAAAATAATTAATTGAATAGAAAAATAGTAAAAAGTTATAAAAAAGGATAAATGATCA
>JAKCPI010027143.1:0-14475 GCA_023213315.1 Euborellia annulipes
AAAAAATATAATCCTTTGATTATTTAATTAAGAATCGAAAATTAATTATCTTATATTATTCTCCCTATTACTATTTTTTTTTAATAGCCTTATATAGATTAAAAGTTAAAATTAAAATAATTCTGATCGAGCGCTATTTTGTGTTTAAACGATTTTTTTTACATAAACCCCTGCATATTTATATATTTTATGGATTCCTTTTATCTAATTTATCTTTAATTAACATCAAATAAGTGATATTTAAATGTAAATTGAAAAATATTTGATTTAATATGAAGAATTGTATATAGTTCCATTGGGCCGCAATAGCAAGGAGCCGCCAGGGGCTCAGAGCCGAAAACAAACGAATTCTCACGAACAGAATGGAACTACCTTGTCTATTCGAAGTACCTTGATATCATGTGAGTCTTTTGAAAACATACTGAGCAAGGAGACCCACACACACAGCCCGCCCCTAGTCCATGATGAAAGATGTTATTTTCTATATAAAAATAGAATCTTCTTAATTTTTGGGGGTCGTCACCCATTGTTCGAAGAAGGCTCGAGAGGTTCCCGGTGGCAATCTCCATGTCATCCAGATGGAGTTTTCTTGAAGTTGAGTATGCCGGGCAAACAAATACAACATGAAACAGTGTTTCGGGCAAGAAGCAGTCACTTATCGTGCACTGACTGATTTATCACGTATCTCTGGCGGTTGACAGATAGTTTCAAAGTAGGGCTGGACGGTAAACCGGTTTACCGGTAAACACCGGTAAAAAATTTTTACCGAAAACGCGGTAACGAACCTCTAATTCGGTAAAAACCGGTTTTTTTCGAAAGTCGGTAAAAACCTATTTTTTCGGACGGTAAAAAATTTTGGTTCCACTAAAAAAAATGTTCCGCGACGGGACGGGAAAA
The DNA here is from genome assembly GCA_023213315.1 of Euborellia annulipes. NCBI lineage: Eukaryota > Metazoa > Arthropoda > Insecta > Dermaptera > Anisolabididae > Euborellia > Euborellia annulipes. The sequence goes on from JAKCPI010027143.1 coordinate 898, forward strand.
ATCTTGCTTCCGCGAAAAAAAAATGTTCCGCGGGCGGTAAAAAATTTTTACGGATTTTCGAGAAAAACCGGTTTTTTTTTTCATTGTCGAGGTCGGTAATGAAAATCCATTACCGTCCAGCCCTATTTCAAAGCATATTTTCCAGCCATCCTGGACTGCGCCAGTAGCCTTGTGTAAATAAAATTACTTCTTTCATGCAGGTATGACTGTTCGGCGAATTGTGACTGGTGAGAGACGACGTGCTTGTAGTAAATGCTAAATCTGGATATTCCAATGATCTCCGTGCCCCTGGCTATCAGGCTTTCCCGGAAGCCCTCCAGTGATCCATCTAGACCAACCCTAACCGACTGGTGGTCGAGGAGGTTGACGTTAATCCCTGCCGACGAAATAACAGATTTCATTTGGGCAACCCAATTATGTTTCGTATTATTAGGGTGGCATCTAGACTGTAGTTTCATAAAACAGATTTTTGGGTATCTGTGATCTTCTATTTTCAGAATTTTTTCCACCCATCGAAGGGACAGCTTAACTACATGGTAGGACAAAGCAGTTATTCCCATCTCGACTCTTATCACAGGCGTTGGGTGTAGTCCTGGGGAGTTGGAGCATTGCTTTAAAGAAGTTAATTTGGACTTTCTCAATAATTTCTAAATATCGGAGAACCCACTTAAACTTGACTTTACTGACCGAATTTGTATTAAAAAATAAAAGATTTTTTAAAATAATTTTCGAGATCTATTTATGAACTAGGTAGAGCCTTGTTTGAAAAGGATGGAATTTTTTCAAACAACGCTCAAATAGCCAGTCAATATATTGTTTAAGATAGCAAGTTTGCGTGATATGTTTGTGCTTAGGATTGGGCAAAATTGCACCTCCTGGAGTCGAACCAGGACTTCCATGCTTTCGCGGAGGGTGGACTACCCTTATCCTAGGACGCCCTAGGTAGTCCACTCGCCGCGTAAGCGTGGAGATCTATTTAGTTGAGTAAGTTACGATTATTTCTGAGAAATATGTAGGCCTATTTATTTTTACTTTCTCTTACCTATATATATGTTAATTAATTATTAAACAGTTTTTTAGTGTAGACCAGTAAATTATTAATTTTAAGATCAATAAGTAGTTTTATTCTTGGTCACTTCAAGATGGTGGTCGAAAATTAAATAAAACAAATTTTGTTAAAAATTATGTTTTTTATATCAGAGCATTCATTTGGACATCTGGCTTACAAGTCGAGGTCACACGCGGAACCCTTGGTCATATTACCACCAGAGTGTTGTGGGGTTTACACATTAACGCGTTTCTTTATGACCACCTCAAGTGCAAGAAATCGACGGCCGCGTCCGAAGTAGCGCATAGAATTCCATCTGACGGAAGAGTCCCTCCCAGTGAAGTACATTACCTTGTAATGTATTTAATTGTATTTAAAAAAAAGAAAAAAAAACATTTGTAATATAAAGAAAAGTGGACCAATAAATGGGTGACATCAGGTTCCCTGCGGGAATTGGGTTCACCGAATAATGTCTGTCTGTCTGTCTGTGAAGAAAATAGCTCAAGAACGAAACGAGCTATAGGAGGTTGAAATTTTATATTTAATTTAGACACCCCCCTGGCACGTGACACGAAGCTTTTGAACAAAATCGGCCAAAGAGTACTAGTACTTTACTGATGTACTTTTTCAGTCTTTTTTTCGATTTTCTCAAAATTAGCTCCAACGATTTTGATTAAAATTCAAAAATCAATTATTTTTTAGATGCTCTTTAAAATGTATATTCTCATTTTGCCATTGAAATCTTCTGAAGCACACTTTACTTTTGTACTCCATAGGAAAGATGGGAGAAATGGTTGCCATGGTTACAAAATATAAATATTCTCCCATGTTTATAAATTTTACATCTTGAATTCAAATGTACTGTAGCCCTTGGGCTTGGTATAGTTGGTAGCGTGCCTACCCCGAACATCGCGGGTTCGGACCTCAGGTAGTCCGGTGATTTTATTTAAGCCATTTGGATACCAAATGGCTTAAAAAGAAATGCCTGGACCCCCAATAGATATTATAAATAATATAACGGTTATAGTCAAAATTTAATATAGTCTAATTTGCCGTAAAGACTGTGTGAATGGGAAAAAAATGTGTTTTTTTTTTAAGAAAAAAACAAAATGTACTTTAGTGTCGGAAATTAAATATATCTCACACAAAAAGAAAAATCTGGTGTGACAAGCACAGAACGCAACTTTCTATTACCGAAGCTAACGAGAAAGTTGTGTGCTGTGCGACCAGTCAGACCAGATTTTTTCTTTTAAATGTTACCGCTAACATATAAATCAAACTTTGAAATTAAAATGCACCCACCCCCTTCCCTTCCCAATGAGTTATTAATATTTAACGTTTTATATATATTTTTTTTAAATATCAATACATTTACTAAATATTAGTATAATGAATGGACTCATAAAATATTGATAAATCAGAGAAGGGGGGAAAGAGAAAGAGTTATTTATTTCCACGATATAATAGTAAAATAACACACTCCATTACAATTTAGTGCGCCCAGGAATTAATCCCAGTCCTAATTAATTAAATTTATTAAATAATCATAGAGGATAAAATAACATTCATCTATTGATCGAGAATGTAACAACGTTTGATATCACCTCATTCACATTTCAAGTGCGAAATACATCATTAAACTTAATGAAATTTAGGCCTATTAAATGCCTTTTTGACCTATAGGGCTATTTTTAGGCGCGTCGGTGGAGTGGATATTTGTTGAAATTTTGAATACTCAATATAGAAAAAAATCTGGTGTGACTGATCGCACCAGATTTTTTGTGTCGTCATATATTTAGTTTCCGCCGATATATTAGAATTCAGGTAGGTAAATATGTAAATATGTAGAATTCAGATGTAAAATTTATAAGTATGGGAAAATATTTATATTTTGTTACCATGGCAACCATTTCTCATATCTTCCCTATGGAGTACAAGAGTAAAGTGGTCTTCAGAAGATTTCAATGGCAAAACGAGAATATACATTTTAAAGAGCAAAAAATAAAAAATAATTGATTTTTGAATTTTAATCAAAATTGTTGGAGCGAATTTTGAGAAAATCGAAAAAAAAAAACTGATAAAGTACATCAGGAAAGTACTAGTAAAATTTCTTAAATATGGAGAAATAACCTCTCATTTTTTTGACAGTTGTATATTTTGACGCGCCACGAGTTACGTCGTCACCATCATAAACATCTATCAGGTCACGTGACTTTTTTATACGATTATAGGGTCATGTGACACAGCCATTCACATCTATTTTTACTTTCTCTTATCCTATATTTTTCATTTCGAATCGAAAGAGATATGTCTCATAACTAAAGACCGGACAAAAAAGCATAAAAAAATGGAAAAAAAGTGCTTAAAAAAGCATAAAAAACTTGAATAAAAAGTTGTTAAATAAGCATAAAAGTTGAAAAAAAGCATCTCATAAGCAATTTTTACTCATACCAATGGCGTATACAATTTTTTTTTTTTTAAAGAAACTAAATTTATTCCGCCCCGCCCTGCGAAAAATTTTGTTTTTGCGGAACCAAATTTTTTCACCCTGCGGAAAAATTTTTTTTTACAATGCTATAATTTTTCGCATTGCGGGGCTTTTGAATTTTTTTTTTTGGGGGGCCCCTCCCCCCCCCCTTATACACGTCCCTGGTGTATGTGTGTGTGAATGGGAAAAAGTGTGTTTTTTAATAAAAAAAAGTTCAAAAATTTGCCAAGAGATGTCAGAATGGTAGCTAATAATATTTAATGCATTTGGTTGATTTTCATTGATCTTTTAACAATAAATACTTTATAAATGTTATTATATATTATGTATCTTTTATAAAAACATAAAAATATATAAATATAGGCTAATACTATATCGGCTGCTAGACTAGCCTGCCATCTATTGCAAGAATGCTGAACTAATTTGACAGATGAATTTTAAATAAATCATCTAAGCTTATTTTAAAAATTTCTTAATTAATATGTGATTAATAATAACAATAAATTCATTTTTAAATTTAAAAAAAAATTAAAGATTATTGGGACAGATTGTTTTTTTTTTGTATTTGCTTGATAACAAAAAAATTAATTACGATAATTTTTTAATAAGTCATTAAAAAAATTATAGCTCGATGTCCCAATAATCTCTTATGAATTTAATTCATTAAAAAAAAACCGCATTCCTTATAATAGTCTAGTTTTTTTTTTTAAGTACGTTTAGACGTCCTGAACCGCCTTAAAGATAACGCCATTATCAAAAAAAAAGAAATTATCAACGAATTGAATTTAAAAAAATAAAATATTTAAATTTAGATAGTTTAAAAATTTATTGTACGTCTTATCAAATTTTTTCTCTCTCTCTCTCTCTCTTTATATTTATTCGTAGACACGCAATGATAACATAAAATATTCAATTGACCCTAATCAAAAGTATAAGTAAATCACTTTTTTTTTTTTTCTTTTAAAAGCAAGGTTATTGATTGGACATGAGTGCAAAGAAAGGAAGTTGGGACACTTAGAGAGGCCGGAAGTGCTTTTAGTCGAGTGCCTCTGTATTTGTATTTCTCTTCTACTCACTCTCTATGTGTGTGTGGTTACGTTTGTCGGTCAAAGAGAGCAGGCAAGTCTCTTTCTCTCTTTCTCTGCCTGAGACACGAATAACCCTCCATCTTTTTTTTTTCTCTCTTTTTCCTTTGACTTGAAGAGCGTACCTTTTTAATATTTAAAAATGATAGCTGCCTACATTTATACGTAGATAACAAAAAAAAAAAAGAAATGTATTGTGATTTGCCCCCCAAGATTGTTTTTTACTTTCTCTTAGCTATATTTTTTATTTATTTGAAATTCCTATCGGGATCCCCGTTTATTTGCCCGAGGTGCTTTCGTGTACGAAGACACACACCTCAAACCCAACCGGCCTCTGGCCGTAGCCATCTACCGGCACCCCGTGAAGTTACATCATTTCCTATCTCTAACTCCTCCTCCTGCTTTCGTCTCTAGCTAGTGAACTAATCCTTATTTCTGGTGCCAACCGGCTCCTTATATCCAGCCTCTTCTATGCTATGGAGGATGTCCTAGTTTGAGGAGGGACTCCCTCAGCGCCGGTGTAGCCTACTCCTTTCGAAGAATGCATCACTGAGAGGGAACCTTCTTTACGTCCCTTCCACAGGACGGGATGTCACAGCAACTCCCTCTCCTCGTAGAGTTGCCTGAGGGCTATGGTGGTAAGATCCTATATTCCAATCCAGGGCTTGCTTGAGGATTTGTTTACATTAAATAAATATTTTTATTTTAATGAAAAATCCCGCACGCCCAGGATTTGAACAGGGATCTTCTTTGCAGAAGCTGACACCCTAGCTCACTACACCAGCGAGCCCCTCTCTCTTAGCTATATATGAATATATAAACAGAGGGAGAGTGTTTAAAATCGCCGAGAAGAAATTCACAATGTTATAAAAACTAGTAATCTAAAGAAATTATGATTTTCGGGCTTTAATTTCAATTGAATTTGTTACCAATCAATTTAAATAAATAGGAAATGGGTCTAAATGGCCATAGATGCCGACAAAGTCTTTAAATAAAAAAAAATAAAAAATAAAAACCGCCCCCCCCCCGACAAAATTGCATTAATCCGCCACTGTGTCTGTCTGTGTTCCGTATGAAGGAATTGAGCTATGAGGCTGAAAATTTATATTTAAGTTAGACAGCCCCCTAGGGTGTGAAACTAAGCTTTTAAACAAAATCGGCCAAAGAGTACTAATACTTTAATGATGTACTTTTTCAGTTTTTTTTTTTTTCTTTTTTTTTTTCAATTTTCTCAAAATTCGCTTCGATTTTTGATTAAAATTCATAAATCAATTATTTTTTAGATGGTCTTTATATTGTATATTCTCATTTTGCCCTCAAAATTGTTTAAAACGTGCATTAAGGTGCGATCACACCGGAACCTGACTTGACTTGAGTTGAGTCCGGTGGCGGACCCAACCTATGTATTTCTATGGAGGTGCACACACTGCTGCCGAAACGGAGTTGAGCGGAGCTACGTCACGATACGGACTCTGGTGGCTAACCAATTTTGTTGGATCGGGACCTGGCTCCGGCTGGCTGGGAAGCCAACATGGCCGACTTTTTCAATCAGCTGTTTGATCGGTTCCTTAATAAAGACATTTTTGGCAATATAGGGCTTTATTTAAGTAATAATAATACAAATAAATAATAATTTTGAGATAACTTCTATTTTTTATTAAAAATTGCAGGAAATACATGTTAAGTTAAAACAAATAGATTACAAATTTTTTTAAATTAATAAGATATTATTTTTTAAATAGTCAATTAAGAAATATTTTTACTTAAAATTTAGTAAAAATATTTAATGATATAACGATAATTAGTTTTATTAAGTTTATTTAGAAATAAATTGCTGGGAAGGAAAATAGTATCATTCAAGTAAAAAGCATTGTTTATCCTTCGACATACTTATATACCAAATAACAGAAAAGTAAGATTACGTCACTCCAGTCAAGTTTTAGTGTGTGACCCCCCTCAATTCGGATTCGGTTAGAACTCCAGTCAGTAAACACAAGTCAGGTCCCGGTGTGATCGCACCTTTACTCTTGAACTTCATAGTTTAGCGCGCTAATCTTCTATAACAAGTGTTGCGGGTTCGAATCCGAGGTAATCCGAGAATTTTATTTAAAAGACTGTGTTGAATGTGAGTGTGAATGAGAAAAAAGTGTCAGTGTTTTTTATTAAAAAAAAAACTTTTTTTTTTTTAAGTCATTTCGGCTGCTGAGGTCAGTTGACTTTATACATTTATTAAGTAATTAGCCTCGCCTCTAGCCAGGGGGCTACGCCCCCTGGACCCCCGCTAGCTGGCTCGGGCCCGCCTGCGGCGGACCCTCGCCTTTTTATTCATTATAAAAAGAAAATTATTATTTTTTTTTTTAATTTTAAGTGGCTAACGGTTCAGTGCCATAAAAAGAAAATTATTATTACTAACAAGGGGACGGCCAAGTGAGTATATCACGGATTCGTTTGAAAAAAATTGAGGTGATACTTTGAGCCAAAAAAATGTTCACGTGTTTCGGCGTTTTACTCCATAGAGCCCCGATTGGCCAAAAAAAATAAATAAATACCGAAACAATTTTCGCGCTTTCAAGTAGTTTCTGTTTGAAACATTACGTAATAGTCAGCTGTGGCTAGGCTGGTAGCGTCGCCGACTGGTAAGTATGTGGTCCCGGGTTCGAACGATGAAGTATCCAATTTTTTTTTTTTTTATCTTTTTATGTTATTGTAACAAACAATATATTTAAAACAGTTTCATATTATTTTTTTTCATATTTTATTATTTTTTTTTTTAGTAATTAAATTTTAAAATTTTTTTTAAATATCCTTTATAAACTGCGCTAATTGTCGCCTACTTATTTGTTTTGCATGTTTTTATGACTTATATATATCACCCTACTTCGTGTGGGTTAAGTGTACAAGTAAATTAAAAAAGTAAGTTATCTATATTCGCTTGACTACATAATTTTTTTTTATCAAATATAAGCAAATAAATTTTTTATTAATTTCATGTATTTATTTAATTAATGGATTATTTTATGCCTTCCTTATTTCTTCATATATTTAAATACTGTAATAAATGATATTTTCTTCATGTATTTAAATTAAATTTTAATTTTAAGGTAATAAATAAACTCGAAAAACAATTTTAACAAAATTTTAAAATTTAATTACTAAAAAAAAATAATATGAAACAGTTTTAAATATATTGTTTGTTACAATAACATAAAAAGATTAAAAAAAAAAAAATTACATACTCCGTCGTTCGAACCCGGGACAAAATACTTATCAGTCGACTACGCTACCAGCCTAGCCACAGCTGACTATTACGTAATGTTTCAAATAGAAACTACTTGAAAGCGCGAAAATTTTTTCGGTATTTATTTATTTTTTTTTTGGCCAATCGGGGCTCTATGAAGTAAAACGCCGAAACACGTGAACATTTTTTTGGCTCAAAGTATCACCTCAATTTTTTTCAAACGAATCCGTGATATACTCACTTGGCCGTCCCCTTGTAAGTATTCCAGTCCAGCGCCTGCTTGAGGATTTGTTTACCTTCATAGAATATATAAATGCAAAGAATACTTAATTATTTCTCTATACATTTCCTATGGGAGAAATACTAACTTTAAGAATTAATAACTCAAAAAGTTATAGGAATTTCGGGACCCAAGTATTTTTCCGGGACTCTCCATAACGTCCTCTATAAGACTGCAAAATTTCGTTTCAAATTCGAACGGGAAGTTGGTCAAATAGAGCGTGACAGACGGACAGACACGCCGCTATTATATATATATAGATTTATTAAATACAATGTGACGATGGCTTCCGGCAGGTTTTCAACGGTCTTAGTTTTTCGGGAGCCACCTATCCCGATTTTCAGCACCGCTTGGCGTTGCTTAACAAAGTTGATCTTGGTGGCTGTTGTTCATTCTTTTTGCAAGGCCCGCAAAAAAAAAAAAAAAAACCTTCATAGGAATGATAGGAGAAATGGTTGCCGTTTAAGACCTTTGTATCAAAAAGACATTTTCGCTAATTTTGAAAAACAAATCAAAACAAAATTTTACAAGTGTCAAAAAAATAAATATATATAAATAAATTAATGAGAGGGATGGTGGGGGGGGGGGGCGAAGCCATCCTTGATTGCCATTGGCGGGCGGAGCGGCTAGTAGTAGTAAATAAATATAAAGGACAATTCGCTCTTTAGAGTTAGTTCCATATTAATTGGAGTTTAATAAAATCGGGAAAGTTTTTTTTTTTTTTTTTTTTCTTTGCATAATAAATAAAGATAAAGTTCTAGGCGTTAATTTATTTTTATTAGCCATTAGCATTATTATGCGGTATTAATTGGAGCAGATGTTTGTGTGTGTGTGGGTGGGGGTGACTTTGATTGCCTCACTTTTTGGCAATCAGTCGCCAACAAAGGGAAGGGGGGGAGGCATTTCTCTTCTCTCTCTCTCTTTTCGAGCCTTTGTCTCGATAACAAGGACCTCATTTTCTTTTTATTTCCCAAACCCTTTTTGCCATCCGCGATAGTTCTTCGTTCTATTGCTCAGCTCCATTACACTTCTTATGATGTTTTAGCAGCCAAGTTGAGGATTCGTTTAAATACGAAACGCGTTCTTTTTATTTCTCCCTCTCTCTCATTCATCCTTTTCTTTTTTTGGTGTTTTTTTTTTTTTTTTTTTCTTAAGATCCGCCGCCACCCGTTCATTTTTAATCATAAATTTCGTTTTTATTACAATTCTTGCGTAGAGATTAGCGTAAATGGTAATGAGCGCCCAGACTTTTAGGCTTCTTTTGTTTCTTTCGTTAAATTACTAAGAGAGAAAGAGAGAATGGAAGAGAGATTCATTTTCCAATTTGGAAAACTTTCATTCATTGAATTTTATAAAATGAAATTTTTGAAAAATGTTATTTTTGGACATTAAAAAAAAAAGATCGGCTTATGGATAATTATGGGCAGAAGCAGTCAATAAAAAAAAGAGTTTGTATGCTGGTGCTAATTTGGAAAACTTTCATTCATTGAATTTTATAAAATGAAATTTTTGAAAAATGTTATTTTTGGACATTAAAAAAAAAGATAGGCTTATGGATAATTATGGGCAGAAGCAGTCAATAAAAAAAAGAGTTTGTATCCTGGTGCTAATCTCGGAGACGTTTCGGTTCTTTTAATTAAAGAGCCATCCTCAGTCCTTATTAAACCTATAAGGTAACTCGGGGGAAGACGCAAGTTTGTCGATATTACTTTTATGCGTCGATATATGGAAATACTGAGCCAGTTGTTTGAAGAGTCTGGTCCGACATTCGGTGTGGCTTGTGCATTTATCTCAATTAATCATCTTTATTGGGCGTTCTTTTTGGATCTGGTGAAAATTTAACGTGACGAGTTCAACTTTATAATATTCCGATCCTCATATTTAAGGTTTATTAACGTACTCGTTATTTTAAATAAGATATTAGGAATATAAGTGAGTTATGCATTATGTTACATTTGATGCAAGTTGAAGCGGCCATTATACTGGAGCAATAAGGAGATAAGCGTGGGTGGCATCTTCCCTCTATTCTTGGGGGAAGACGCCAATTGGTTCAGAAACAAATGGAATGTATGAAAATATCAATGTAGTAAACGGCCAAGAAATCCCAAGAAGTGTACATTTTAAATTTAATGAAGACTACAAAAACAAGTAGGAAATTTACAGTAGTAAATTCAAAGGGGCGCTCTGCTCTCACTGTGGATTTTCTTGACATTAAACATTTTAATAGAAAATAAACATTTTATTTGGTGTCTGATCGTTATGAGACATATTTCTTTCGATTTGAAATGAAAAAATCTGGTGTGACTGGCGCACAGCACACAACTTTCTCTTACCTTCGGTAATCGAAAGTTGTGTACTGTGCTTGTCACACCAGATTTTTTGTGTCGAAATATATTTAGTTCCCGACAGTACGGTACATTTGAATTCAGATGTAAAATTTATAAGTATGGGAAAATATTTATATTTTGTTACCATGGCAACCATTTCTCCTATCTTCCCTATGAAATACAAGAGTAAAGTGGTCTTCAGAAGATTTCAATCTCAAAATGAGAATATACATTTGAAAGAGCATCTAAAAAAAAATTGATTTTTGAATTTAAAAAAAAATCGTTGGAGCAAATTTTGAGAAAATCGAAAAAAACTGAAAAAGTACATCAGTAAAGTACTAGTAATCGTTGGCCGATTTTGATTAAAAGCTTATTTTTCCGGTCCCGGGGGGTGTTTAACTTAAATATAAAATTTCAACCTCGTAGCTCAATTCCTTCATGCTTAAAATTGAACACACACACACACAGACAGACCATGTCGCGAAAACCACTTTTTTGGATTCAGGGGACCTCAAAACGTGAAGATCCATCAAAATCTCGACATCGAATTTTTGACATGAATCCAATACTTTCTCTCTATATATATATTACATATTGTTTTGGCCAAAATGTACTTTTTCTATTTTCCACCGATCGACGCGCCATCATTTGATTTTCATGCGTTTTGTCGCATCTTTTACTTTTTCTTTGTCTATGCCGCGAATAAGGAAGCCATTCTCTTTCTCTTTTGACTTCCGGCGCATCAACTCGCATCTCCGAATTAGGAGAATTATTTCTTTTATTTTGAGTTATCTTCATCTGGATTTGGTCCAGCACTGAAGATAATTCGTATCTAAGGAGATACAATTTATTTTTAATTAAAGAAAACCCTAAAGAGGGTAAGTTTGTTCGATTGATATTTTCCTAATTCATTCTTAATTAAATTAATTATTTTCCCCCTGTTTTCAGGTTTTTTTTTTGTATTCAATTTTCTTTCAATATACTTTTTTTATTCCGTTAATACGGTTTTGAACCGCCTGTTTCCCTTCATTCTTTGGGAAAAGTATACTTGAATATCCAGAGTTGGGAGATTTTCATGTTTCCAACATCATTGGGAAACGTCTCCACTTTTGTCTACTTTTTGGTCCTGCTTTTCAACGGAATCCAACGCAGCTTTAGGAAACCAGCATTGAATCGCCGACTGTGATTAACTACGGCCTCAAGCTAAGTTCCTCTCCAAAACGAGATAACTTTACTTATTTTCATTCCTTGACATTATTATAAATTTTTTAATCTAATTCATTGAACTTAAATTCAGTGCTCTGCAATTGATTCCTTCTCACACTAATAATCTTTACTGTATAAACCATTTAATATATATATTCATTCAACCTGTATATTTTGATTCGAAAAATTGGTGACCCCACATTTATTTATTACTGTTAAATTAAAATATTAGCTAAAATATTACTGCCTTCTGATTTCTTTTCCCTTGGGGTGTATTTGGCTCATCCACATATATACATAGGTAAGAGAAAGTAAAATAAATGTGAATCATATTTCAAAGAGTATGATTATGATGATGACGTAAATCGTCAACTGTCAAAAAGTTGAGAGTTTAAAAGAGGTTATTTCTCCATATTTAAGAAAAAAAATGGCCACATTTGTTTACATTCGGATTAATGAAAACAAAAAAAAATTAAATATTGTTTCAAAGAATCTTTTGAAAAATGTTTCTAGCATAATCCGTTAATTAGTATTTTATATTTAAAGTAAAACAATAATATACACTTTCAAACCCTTAAAACATTAAAATAGAGGAAAGTTTATTTGAAATAAAAGAATAGAACTCACTTATCTCTACGAAATGGAATTTTAAAAAAAATATTTGAAAAATATGAATTCAATTTTTCATATTTTGGGGGCCGCTTTGGGAGACTGCTTGTAGGCAAGGAGGTGTTAAAATGTATTAACGCTATGGTAAAAGTTAACGTTTTTGCATAGAGAATAGATATGATTAATTATTTAATTTAATTATCTAAATAATCATTCCTTAATCCTTTTATATTGTATAAATATAAGAAAGCCTGCAAGATAGGCAGCCATATCAACAGAGAGTATCGTGAAATTAGTCAAATTGACGCGAGAGGCGCCACCAACCGAGCGCGCCTGCTTGGTAGGCAAATGAGTATTTGTTTGTTGCTTTGGTAGCCTTGTAAAAGGGGAAGATTCAAAGACAATTTATTTATTCGCTTAAAAATCCAGTACAGCATAAAAATGTCAAATTCGCAAAGTTATTTATTCGAAGATGACAAGAAATCACCATCCATGGTCTGTCTGTTTCTGTACTTGTTTGCCAGAATATAAATACAAATCAAATTTTTAAATATTAATTTGTAAAATTTTACATTAAAAATAATTTTTTTTTGCGAAAAAAAGGTTTTTTTTTTCAAAGGGGGGGGGGGGGGGTAATTACCACTTTTCCCCCCCCCCCCCCCCCCCCTTGTATCTGCCCTTGGATGTGACACGAAGTTTTTGAACGAAATTGCCCGGTGAATAAAGCCATAAGCCTCATTTTCGTTTTCTTCTTCATTATTTAAAAGATTTCATTAATTAATTTGGGTGATTGGAAGAAAAGGTCTATCTTGTTATATTTGTTGCTATATAAATCACACATTTTTATTTACAGATTTGAGTCAAACTTTAATTTGTCATTGTACTGTAGTTGCGTGGAAAGGAGTCAGCCAAGGAAAATAAAAAACAAATTTATTCTGTCGACGTTTCGAGCGCCCATCAATCTCTTCCTCGGGACAGTCTAAGTGTCACATGTTACAGATGGTAGTGTCAAGATAGTCGGTTGACATTATTAAACAATCTCAACAAATGTATTCGTTGAAAGACTTAACAATGATCTTAATATCATACTAACGGCATGTTAAGTCTTTCAACGAATACATTGTTAATGTTTGTTGAGATTGTTTAATAATGTCAACCCGACTATCTTGTCACTACCATCTGTAATGTTTGACACTTATACTGTCCCGAGGAAAAAACTCGACGGGACGTTCGAAAGCGTCGACAGAATAAATTTGTTTTTTTTATCTTTCTTGGCTGACTCCTTTTCCACGCAACA